>BGPT01003897.1:820-15280 GCA_003297045.1 Symbiodinium sp. clade C Y103
TAGTATGATTACACCACCAAAAATTCACATGAACCCAACAGAACCCAACAATCAACGGCTGGGGCCATATCCAGTAGCAAGTCATCATCTTCGGCCCAGTAAGTCCAGGGTTGGCGTGTCTACTCCTGAAAATGACCAGCAATTGGGCCACTTCAAATCGATAGTCATGTCCCAAGATGAATTGATTGGTTCTGTTTTTGCTAACCTTCTTAGCAAAGCAAGAGTCACAAATCAAGAAATCATGAGGCAATGACAATCTAGAGCATTCTGAAGGTACCCGTCTTTTTATTTGGGACCAACCATTGGCTTGCCGCCTTGGGCTGAAAGTTAAACAGTTTGGTGTTTACAGGCTCAGAGACTTTCTGGTAGCTGGTTTCCATGTTTACAGGCTCAGAGACTTTCTGGTAGCTGGTTTCCACAAATGTGCGTACTGATGAATACTATATATATATATATGTATATTATATCATTGTATATATATATATATATGCACATAATGTATCATGACAATATTATACATATCATATATATATATATGTGTACGCCGGTGTGTATATATATATATACAATCAACCATGTCTTACTGTCCATGACTTTCTTTCCATCCATACTTGGGACGAGGCCCAAATGTCAACCAGGCAATGAACCGGCCCTTCTGACTGGAGACTAAGCCTATGTTTTGGGTGGACTACGACTATTTTGTAGGTTGCTTGCCCAGTTAGAAGGTGGATGATTAAACACTATATGTATCTCTATATGTGCAATGGTCGAAAGTTGGATTTTATAGCCATACTACTGGAGGATAGTAATCTATTAATAGGGATTAATCTACCTGTTGTGATGGAGAGATTGTTCATGTCCAGTATGATACGAGTTACGAACTCGTTACACTCAAATTCCACCACTCACATTTTTTCTTGACGCCTTGGCAGCACCGTCGTCGCAGGTAATGGTACAGCTTACTACCTCTTGGGAGTTCGAGACTCTGGGATTGCTGAGGTCGGAGACACCATCATCCCACAGCCGTGGGCGAAAAAAATGGTGCAACCCCTCAAACAGATAGAATTTCTTGAAAAAAAAGGGTTGTAATATGTTGAAATCATATTCTAAGTATATAAAAAGCTGATGATTTATCTTTTCGGGAATGGTTCAGCCTGGTCAGCAAATCCCCAAGCTGGGGCTATCATGTTCAAAACTGGCACCAGAACTGTGAGCCATATACGAAGCATCAACCCTCGGAGCCCAAATCACCTGTGATATTTGGATTTTTCTGTAATTTGTTGTTGTTGGGATTCAACCAATTTGGGAAACACTGATTGAATCTTGAGATTTTAGGATATATTAGGCGGAATTCTCTTGGCTGTTTACTGGTTGGATCAAAGCAGGATTCCCATTTTCGATGGTTTTGCTTGCTGTATCCCCTTTTTTTCAATTCTATTACTATTCAGTTTGACAGTTGAATTCCCATTGCTACCAATTTGAAAAAGCCGAATTCCCAGCGGAATTTTTTAAATTGTACTTGATAGGTTCTTTCTTTGTTTCTCCGATGTGCTTGGGTTTGTCTGAAATTGGGTAGCCCCCCAAAAAAGCAGATCGCTGTTGGTTTATCCACATTTTTGTTGGTTGAATCATGCTAATCTGATCATATGGAGGTTTCCTAAAATAGGGGTACCCCCAAATCATCCATTTATAGATGGATTTTCCCTTATAAACCATCAATTTTTGGGTACCTCCATTTTAGGAAACCCCCATATGGGAGGGCCGTCAGTCCCTCCATTGCTCGCAGGGGTTGACGGCCCGGGAGCATTCAGAAGCCGTGAGCGTGCTGATGGCGGTCCGGTCCTCTGAGTCCTTGGTGGAACCGGGGAGCCAGTCCAAAGCAAGTGGGGAGCTTAAGTATTGAGAGTTGTTTACATATAGTTCATGGGTATGATATATGTACATTTAATCATATATATATATATAATTATATATACGTATATATATATATATATATGTACATATATATATATATATATACTCCGGGGGCCCCCTTCAAAGAAGCCATTTTTGCTTGATTTTGAAGCTCCATTTTCAGAGCCCCCTTGCGCGCACTCAATCTGAGAGACTTCGTTTGGAACGAAGCCGTGGATACTGGCAGCACGGGCACACGGGTTGGAACAGAGACCGGGGAAAGAGATGCGGATGAAGCAGGGAGCAGAGAAGGCAAAAGCTCCTGTCCAGACCCCGTTTGGGACGAGGCCGTGGATACAACGCTAGACCCAGGATGGCTTGGGGGTNGGGAGCAGAGAAGGCAAAAGCTCCTGTCCAGACCCCGTTTGGGACGAGGCCGTGGATACAACGCTAGACCCAGGATGGCTTGGGGGTCCCCTCTTCCCCAGTGTTAAAATATTATAAAGTCCAAACGCGCATAGGCACGGCGGGCCCGCGCGACGCGGGACCGTGTCCCGTTTCTTCAAATTTCTACGTTTTACGGGCCCGCGCCGGGCCCGCGGCGGGCCCGCGCATAGGCACGGCGGGCCCGCGGGACGCGGGATCGTGTCCAGTTTTCGACAAAAACCCATCAAATTGCCACGTTTTACGGGCCCGCGCCCTGTAATTTACAAAGGATCGCGCTTTGCGCCTCTTGAAATTCCCACGTTTTACTGGGGCGGGGCGGGCCCGATACTGTAATTGACAAGGACAACGGCTCCTCTGGATTGTTTTCTTTGTTGGTGGTGACTATCCATGCCGCAACGGGTTCGAACCCATACAGGACCCAGATATATGCGTGGCNTTGTTGGTGGTGACTATCCATGCCGCAACGGGTTCGAACCCATACAGGACCCAGATATATGCGTGGCCTGTCGAACATGTAGAAACACGTCTTCGAACCAAATGACCTTCAAGGAAGGACGTCCCACCACATTATAGAAGAGTGTCTGCCNTGCCAAGATTGCCGCTTATTACCTGGGCCGTTGCCCCCTTCTTGATTAAGCATTTGCACATGGAGTTGGGCCGGGGCGTCTGCACCCGTGGCGCAGCATCATAGCAAGACTGACCCGGGTTTTTGGGGCCAGAAAAGGAGCTAACTTTGGCTTCGCCGTGGAGGGCCCTCAATGTATATATATATATATATATACATAGCAAACCCAGAAAAGATGGAGTCATTAATTTATCACTAGGATTGTCCTTTGTTGTTTGTTTTGGAATGGCATATGTGTATTTATTCATGACTCCAAAGTAATAGAAATAGCGAATAAACAAATAAGCACCGTACTCGAGGACAAATCAAAATGAAGAAGGAAATCAAACACAGAACACTTATTCGCAGTGGACATGGGGATCCACAACCATTATTGATCCCCATCGCCAGGAAGCTCACCAGGACCTTATTGCGACGTGAATGGACTGATGTTTAGCAGGAGTATCCCCTTGCATCGCCTTCTTTCAGTTGGGGCTGTCAGGTTTCTCAGGTTTAGATTGTGTGTGTTTTTTTGTTCCGGTAGCAAACCATCCCTATCCCCTAGTTGAGTGTGGGTCTTACTCCTAGCCCGAGAACCCCCTTGCAGTGTATTTGTTTTCAATGCTTAGATATGTTATTTTCATCCTTAATCCTCACAGTTTGAGGTTCAAAACCCCATCATTCCTGGGATGATGCGAAAATCGAAAAGGGAAACCCTCATACTTGAGGAAAAACCATGGAACCAGTGTTGAATTTTCCCTTTGAGACAATGTATGGAAATATACATGCCGGTTAAAACCCCATATGTTGGTCAGTAGTTAGTAACTTCAATGAATTTCCAGGTATTACGTAATGATGTTTAGAAAACAATAAACCATCGCCCAATTCACCATTTTTATGGGTGGGATTCCAACCATTCCCAATTGGGTGGTTCATGACAGCAGGCCGCGGGTGCAGCTGACAGCATCTTACTCTTGGAGGCGAGCGATCTGTGTCTGGGATGTCTGAAAAAAAAACGACTTCATTCCAAACCGCTAGTATTACATTATGCTTAGTAGTTGTTCCGTGATTAATAGTTGATAATACTGGTTAATAGTGGTTAATGATGTTTAATAAGAAGTTAGTAGTGGTTAATGATGCTTAATAGTGGTTAACAGCGGCTGTTAATGGCTTATAATGGTTATTAATCCCTTCCCGGTTATAGCCCTTAAACACCCCCAGAGCCACAATGGTTTTCTTCTTGGAGATGAAACCACAAATGACTGGGACCATAAAATGGGGGTGTTTGATACGAATTGGGGATGGGATCGTCCCTTTATATTGGCAGGTTCATGACCGGATTTCCCATCAGGGATTTTCACAATCCCAAACCTATCCATATCTATCCCAATCCAATTGATTCTTGCAATATTGCTTTCTAGTGAGATTATGGCTGAATTATATCTATCCCAAGTGTCCTGCTGGTTGATGATGTTGATGCGACTCTTGGTCAACATATCCCTTCAGGGCTCCGTCCAAGGCCCTGGGCTGTTCACCCATGGCGCGCAAAGGGAAACTTTGCTCCGCCTGGCGACTGGAACAAAGGCGAGGCGGTGACGATGATCGCAGTCATAGATCGGGAAATGATGTTTATCTTGTTAACCTGATATGTATCATATGTATATTTTGTTTTGAAGAAAGATATACTGGGAAAATCATTTGTCAATGGGGATATATTATGATATAATAAGGCAATCAGGGGCCCTCCAGTTTTATATGTTGGTTTATAGTCCCTATTAACTATATAGTTATATCCTCCATGAACCCCAGTCAACCGAGATTTAAGTCAACTAAGTCATAAGTCAACTTAGCTATCTAGGGGGCCCTACCTTGTAGGGTATATATATATATAGTGGGGATTTACTGGGAAATTCATCCATAAGAATGGATGCAATGTAATGTACAGTAGGGATATAAGTAACCAACAATGTGATGGATTAGGTTTTAAACCATACGAAAAATAAAGTAGAATGAGGGTACGCAGAACAATATGGGGATTGACATGGACATTGACATGGGTATATGTCGTTGGATATAAAAATGATATTTCTACTATATACTATATATATATATATCATTCAGAATATTTACTGTATCATATCCAACAATCCAACAATATGATACTTGGAATGTGTTTGAACATGTTTGAACATGCAATGGAAAACGGGGATTTTGGGGGTACTCCATTTTTCAGACGAAAACTCACGTAGAGCTCCGAAGCTGAACAGCTCAAGAGCCATTGGCTTTGAAACCAGCCGCATGTAAAGCTTCCTTGGTTGAAACAGCCATGGTGGGTCAAATTTGGGGGTCAAGATTGGATGATGGACAGCAAGAGCCTAACTTTTCATCTTGTTTGTCTCATAGTTTCGTATCCAAGGTTGGATGCTTGACACATTTCCAGGTTTGTCCATTTGAGATAAATTTGGACTTGTACCCACATATGCATTTGGGCAGGCCGCAACGTTCAATTGACCTGAGCAGCAATTTTGTCCGATTTTACTTTGTGACAGAACCCATCTCCATTGGACTTCCCTTGTTTACGGAATTGAAGGCCTACCACAGAAGCACCTAACATCTCAGATGAGTGATGACATGGTTCAACCAGAGATATATAATATAGCTTCTCATCAAAATATTAAGTTATTTACATCTAAAGGAACCAATCTGTTGATATTTGTTGTAGTTTCGAACCCAAAGCAGCTGTCAAGCCAAAACATCGTCCTCTTTTGTCAATGAATCTAGCATGTCAAATGTTAGTTATGGAATGTTGGATGACAAACGGTTATTGGTGATGTGTATATATATATATAGATACAATGTGATGTCCCCTAGCGACAAGTTGGTTTATCATGCCCATCAACTATACATATTTGTTTCTACCATAAGCCTATGTTAGTTATGGAATGTTGGATGACAAACGGTTATTGGTGATGTGTATAGATATATATAGATACAATGTGATGTCCCCTAGTGACAAGTTGGTTTATCATGCCCATCAACTATACATATTTATTTCTACCATAAGCCTTATTTACATTGTTTAAAAACCAACTAAGCAAATTCAAACTGGGGCAGCACCATGTTGGGGACTTTTCGACTTGGGCAGCACCAGGGGTATTGACGACTTACGAAATGAGACGAGCATCCTAGAATCCACTGCAACCATCATCACTATATATATATATATATACTCATCCTGGAGAAGATAGAATACGGAATCAAAAAACAAACTAAAATAGGGATATGTTTGAAAATCCCATATCCTATCTATTATCTATTTTAGGACGATTATATGTACAAACGTACCTAACAATGTACAAACATTGATTGAACACATCTGGGGGTATTGGTGGCAGGGGTGCATATATATATATATATATACATCTTCTCTCTCTCTCTACATACTGTATGTATAACAACCTCACTGGATAAAGTATATATATATATATATTTTTGGATAAAGTATAACAACCTCACTGGGACCTCATTGAATGATTGGGGCATCCCCAAGTCACGTTTCAATACTAAAATATTCTAATGTTTTCATGACTTGGATGATTTTGGGCTATCCCTATTTGAATATATTGACATATCCCTGTTTGATTTTGATTCTATAATATATGTATGTATAATTATCTATATATATATATATAATTATATATGTTGACATATCCATGTGATGCGTCACCCATGTGGCTTGCGATGCCACCTCCATAATGCCTCGTTCCACAGCGCTGACCTGGGCCGACACGGGCGCATCGGACTTCCCGGCACGCTGCGACCATGCCATGGTGGTGCTGCCGTGGGGCAAGGAGACGCGTCACCAGCATAGAGATTTCACAAGCAAAAAAATAACAATTTCTGGCAGTCTGGCACTTTGCTTTGAAAATCTTGAGAAATAAAGGGTCGTGTTTCATGGATATGTTAAAGTACCAGAGGGTATATTAGGGCCGGGGATTCAAGCAACAAAACCTGTGTTTTGACCACACATGGGTTTGATTAATGGATAGGTATATAAACCAATGAATCTGCTTGGTGGTGTCAAATATTTTGTATTTTCTACCCTATTTGGTATGATGATCTCCAATGGCTAGATGTGTGTCCTGGGGTTGAAACATTGTCATATGATATCTAAGAGGGTCAATGATTCAGCAGAAGATAGCCGTTCGTAAATTTCACTGAAACATTGTCATTTCCAAAAGGAAAGTCATCTTCTAGGGCCATCCTGCAAGGAGTTTGAAAACATGTGAGATCGATCTGGATCCATGACGTTTGTTGAAAGTAGATCCTCCCCTGCTTACCTGCTTTGAGGGTCAAGGTGTGATATATACCACCACTTCCTAAGATCCTAAGATACAAACCAATACATTAAAATGCCTATCAAGTGGGAGAAACACACGCGATTACGCGTATGTTGATGTCTCAGCTGGTTTCCCCATGGAAATATTGCCTAATATGTACATGTACATCACCTATTATGTGAATGATTTATCTACAATTACACATATTACAAATAAATAATAAATAGATAAATATATATATATATACATATTTATTATCTATATTTATCTATACTATAATATATATGTAAAATATATACACAAAAAAACTATCTTCTGGTTTTCTTCTTGGCATCACCACCCCTCACCCAGGACAAGCACGTCCTGCTCCTTGGCGGCGTGGCGCGTGGCCGTTGGGCGCTGCAGGACGTTTGGTGCAGCCGCGACGGCGGCGCCACCTGGCGCTGCACGGCGCCTGCAGCGCCGTGGACGGCGCGCAGCGGCCATGCGGCCGTGGCGCGACGGAGCGACGTGCTGATGCTGGGAGGGGTGGGAAAAGCTGGACTTTCAGGTGGGAAAGATGGGAAAATGATGGGAAAATGATGGGAAAATGATGGGAAAATGATGGGAAACTGTGGGTAGAGGATGGGAAAATGATATTCAAATGATGGGAAAATGACGGGAAATATAGTTGAAAACACGTGGGATTACCATAGAAAACCGTAGATAAATGGATGGGAAGATGGATGCAGGGTAGCACAGATGTTTGTCAGTTTTAGAATCAAGCATCCACTATTCAGGGGACAATTTTGACCCATATCCATTGAGGTAAAGGTATTGGGATGGAATGGAAAATCGGATTTGAACGGTGGTAAAATGGGGATGTATTGGGGATATACCTAACCAACTTGATAGTTTTCAGATATAAGTATAACAATGTGGGGATATGATGAGATATACTGTAGTCTAACCTAGTGGTATAATTGGTATCTACCCCAAAATGGGGGATACTAAACAAACAACATATCATGGGATATCACCGAATATACACAATGTGATATTCTCGGATATATAACCAACATTTAACTAAGAAGACTACAATTGTCACTAACTCCATCGAAGCCCCTGGATCAGAGGGTTATTAGATCAGTTTGGGGGTGCTCTTATCAACAGATATTTTATATAGTCGCATTTTTTTGGCATATATCCTACTTTTGTTTTTTTTCAAAGTTATTTATAACATAAATTATCATTATTTTGCAGTTTTCTGCTAAAAAACATGGCTAATGTTGTAATGCATTAAGTCCTTGCATTGCTTTGCATGTGTTCATTCGTGGGGAGAAGTGCAGACAACAGCTGACTACAACAGACAATGGGCATCATCCACCGCGTCCAGGACGAACCTTGGACACCACAAGTTGCACTATGGCTAAACGGTGATCAAACTAAACTTCGAGGTATCATCCCCATCATGTTGTTGGGCGCAGCACCACGGGCCTTCTTGTTGGCTCTGTTCATCACCGACATGCTGCGCAGGGGACACTGACCGAGCACTACAGACTGCTTACAACAGACTAGTGAGAAGACAAATGACGCCGGTGGTACACTCACAGTCTCGCCCATGCTGATCACTGCCTTGCACACCTGTCAAGCCTTGCTTTCGCATGTTTTTTAATGTTATTGCACGTTTTGATTTTTTTTGAGATTTTTCGGGATTTCTTGAGATTTTTGGACTGGTCTTTCCTTTACTTGCTATTCGACCCCTCGAGATTTTTTTTGATATTTTTTGTTTTTTTTGAGATGGTTTTTGTTTTTTTTGTTTTTTGTTGCATTAACCCTTGCACGCATTCTGCACTGCTAGCCCTTGGTGAACTTCTTCACATCCTTCTGCCTCTGTACTGCTTGGGCTTGTCATGAATTAAACGCAGCATCCTTCTCAGGTGTTGAACTACGTTCTAGTCGTATACTGAGCCAATGTAGTTCCAATAAGTTTTAACAAATTCTTACGGTATAAAACATAGACCTTTTCAAATTTTGGCATTTCTTTTCATTTTTACCTTTTTATTTCATTTTTCTCATTTTTGTGCATGTCAAATCTCATCACTCATAACGAGGTTTTTTCTCATGTCATGAAAGTCCTCCATTCTGAAAACCCTCCGATTTAAGGTATTCAATGGATCTAGTGAATTGGGTCGCAGCACTGTGTCAATGACGTGCGCAGGACGTATCCTCATGGCCGTGAGATCTTTTGAATTGTGTTTGCCGCGAAGCGCATTTCAAGCAATCAAATTTGCCAATTTTCGATTACTTCTTTTTGGGTCGCAATGTCTTCTGCTGCCAGGTCTGCGTATGGTGAAGATGCGCCGGCCCCCTTTGAGGGCGCTCGCATGAAGTACCCTGCTGCGAGCAAATCCTGCTCGCAGTGGCTACTTGGAGAGGTCTCCCGCAGGGCAGTGGATGTTTGCAGTCAAAAACAAAGATTTTGAGGCAGATTGCAAGGGGTTCGCTGCAGAGGAGCGCAGCACCCCCAGTCTTGAGAACCTCGCGAAGGGCTTTTGTTGCTTCAAGTGCTGCGGGATGAAAATGGGAAATGACGAAAAGCATTTCCAGCACAAGGACAGCGATGGACCAAGCAGTTCCTTCAAGAAATGAGCTGTGAAGACCTTCAGGAGCGACATCTCGTCCTTTCAGGTCCAGATGTCGCTCAAGAATGTGCGTCGCTTGGATCCTACAGCCGCGACCCAGGTTCAGACCAGTTTTGAGCTGCTCCAAGATGCGCGAGCGCGCGCAGCCGCGGACTGGGTCACGCGGATCGCAGCGCACACCCTGGACGTCCAGTCCGTCTATGGGTGTGCCTGCCGAATGGTCCCATTGCAAAGCAACCACTGGTACTTGCTCCAAAACCCCAACTCGAAGACTTTCTGGGCGTGTAGCCTGTGCGGCTCTAAGTTGCCTGTGCTACATCGCCCAGATATCTCATCCTCAAGATTGCAGAAGATGAAGCAATCACCTTCAAAGTCCCTTTTTTGAACATCGCACTCGAGAACGAAATTGGGCTGCTGCAAGCCGCCCAGGTTTGTCACCGGATCAAAGACAATGATCCAGAGGAGGTGACAACGGGCGAAATTCTGACTGCCATCAAAGACCTCTCCGAGACAGCAGCCGGAAGAATGAGTTGCTACTAGGGAGGCCCCAACGAGCGAGACCGAAACAGGAGCGGTTCTGAGGGTCCGGAACAGGTGCCTTATAGATGCAGTATATTTGGTACATGCACCATGACCAGAACGTGTGGACTTTTTCAAAGATTATATTTCTGAGCGGTGAACATAGCCAGTCTTAGCTATGCAGATGATGAATTCGGTGAAATCCCGAACTCTTATTGGAACTCACTCTTTCCGCCTTGAAGCAGCAGAGAAAAACCATCAAACAAGAGCTGCGGGAAGCAGCAAAGCAAGCCAAGAAATTGGCCAAGTGGGAGATGGGTCCCAGTTTCAGGCCTTATTCATATTGAGACTGGTAGATATGAACGACTCTCGGATGGTCTTCTCCGGTGGGGATGCAATGATGTAATTCGATCACCTGAAAGCAGAGACTTAAGCAGGAGACTTTGTCTCTCGGGCCCAGAGGATTCAAGTGGATGATGAGGAGGATGATCATGATGGTGATGCTGATGATGATGACACTTGATGAGAGACCCTAGACCAAAGCAAACAGCATATAAAGAACGGGGGCTCGCAGCTGGTCGTGAGATTTCACAAACGCTTTTTGGTCTCCACAAAGACGGAATGACGGTCAGATACAGTCTTTGGAGTTTGGATCTGTTGCGAACCCAAGTGGTCAATGCATCGCAGATATCATCAGACATCCAAAATTCTAAAAATCGACTGCAGATATATCATGATATACCGAATATTCTCGAATATTATCGAATACTTGTACTATCGAAACTTATCAAATGTTATCAACACAAATTTGATGAATAGACCCAAGTACGAAGCATTTTTGGGGTTTCAGGGATCATGCCTGGCTTCCAACAGGAAAGTCATGCCTGGGCCCGGGGGGGCCTTTCTTCAGCTTCGGAATGGTTGATGGGTGTGAAGGGCTTCAGCAAAATGAGCAGCACCAACTTAAGAGAGACTTACTGATCTTACTGTTGCAGGGGTCATATGGGGGGTTCTTTAAAAGTTGGGATCCCCAAGTCACCCTGGGTTTCAAAAATACTAAGTCACTGTCATCCATGACGACTAGACGATTTGGAGGTACCTTCATTTTAGGAAACCTCCATATGATTCGTCTCAACCATGCGTCAGTCCCCAATGATATCTGGGCGTCGTGCCATCTGCAGGTGATATTTGGAGGTGCAGTGACGGCCAGGGCGCAGAGTGGACTTGCGAAGGGACTTCCGCTGAGTGGCCAGCGAGATATGGTCATTCCTTGCTGTTGCTGGAAACCGCTGGACATGAAACGCTGCTTCTCCTGGCAGGCGCGGTGGTGCAAAAGAGGAATGGAATCGCGAGAAGGTTGTTGAGTTTATTTGTTGATCTATAGTCTATAGTATCTATAGTTAATGTTTTGGTTGAACCAACAAATATAACTGAGGGGCACCACATTGTCACTTGGATGTACATCCTCGGTAGAAACCAAGGTGCTGAACCGCTAAGTGGGATGGAGATGCAATTTTTCCTTTTGTTCAATGTGTCTTGCTCGTGGATACAGATGCTCAATCTATTCTCATTCTTCATTGTCATCTACATGTCTTGTTTGAATCCAGGCAAATGGACGCTGCAAACAGAAAAACAATACTCTCTTGCATCCTTCAAACATGATTTCATTTTTGTTGGTACCTGGTACTCAGTTCTCATCCATTCACACATCACTGCCTTTGTTGGTGGTGCCCTCTCATGATCAATGAGAGGAAGCACCTCTCGGTTTCTTCACGCCTGGTTGATGCTGAGAACGGCAACTGAGAACTATAAGAAAGAGAGAGAGAGAGAGAAATATATATACATATATATATATATATATACACATGTATATATATGCATATTTATATATATATGCATATTTATATATATATATATATGCATATTTATATATATACATATATATACATATATATATATACATATTTTTATATACATATATTTATATACATATATTTATATACATATTTTTATATACATATATTTATATACATATATTTATATACATATATTTATATACATATATATATATATACATATATATATATATACATATATATATATATACATACATATATATATATACATCATAGGGTATTACAAATACATGTACATATGGGTAGCGGTCAAAGCAAATGACCCCCAAGAAGCGGATGGTTTATATAATGAAATAGTTTAAGACTCAGCATGGCCAATGTGGCTGCATTGGTACCTCATATTTAACCAGTACCCAAATGTACTGATACCATATCTCCATTAGTGTAGTAAACCCATGAATAGACCATCCCAAAGTCTATCTATCTGAACAAAAATGCATACAAGTAGTCGACAAATAAACAAGCGAATACACACTTACCTTAATATATATTTATATTATTTATGATATATACACATACTATCATGTGGCATCATTTTGTTTAGTATTTAATCATATAAAAACATGCATCATCATACATTGTCGCGTATTCTCACATACATTTACCTTCTACGTATTCATAATCAAACGTATTTACTACACATGTGCATGTGTAGATATAGATATATAAAGACTCATCCACATGATAGTATTGGTTTTGTTTGATACATTAAACACAAATCATCATATCTCATATAATATGGGAAACCCAGTAATGTGGTTTGTAGCATCCAAAAAAAAAGTGTGGCTCATGAAATGAATTTTGCAACACTATAAGTGTTTTGGTGGGTGGCTTCAAAATGTGTCAAACATTTATTGCTTTTTGCCATACGACAATTTTGGATGATTGTCGAGATGACTCATAAATGTCACACACCACAGTAATACGATGGGCCATGTGAGTACTAATTAATATTTAACTTGCTTAAAACCTATGAAAGATACCCAGTTTATTATATCCCAGGCTAGCTCATCAGTTCACAAACAGCTCATGGCCCATCTAAGCCAGTTGTAATCCAATATTTATAGTAATTTCCTATGATCTTCCCATGGATTCTCAGAGCTGTAACTCCAGGCGTCACCTTGGGTCGCTTTCTGAACGACGTCTGGCGCAGCGACGACGGCCTAATTTGGCGCCGCGTCGCTGTGACGGGCGCCCTGTGGGCGCCGCGCGCGGCGGTGGCCGCGGCAACCGTGGGCGCCGCGGTGGTGGTGGCCGGTGGACGAGGGGAAGATGGAAACTTGGGCTGAAAGATTTGGGGGGAAATCATTACTCTGTTGTTATAGAATTAGAGACAATTCTATATAGAATATAGAATAGACCCTGGTTTATATAGAAACATTGTTATATAAGATCATTGATTCTATTTGTAATCATATGTTTGTTTACGTTAAATGAGTCAAGTTACCCTGAGGGACCCTGGGGTACTGGATATAGTTTCATGAATTGTAGAGGGACTGCAAAGATTTTTTCCTGAATGCGTAGCAAGGGTCCCGTTTCACTCTGGGGGTTTGGGGGTTGAGGGTGTGTTCGCCAGACGTTGCGTCCACGTTCGCAACCGTTCGCAACCGTCCGCAACCGTCCGCAAGTTGCAACGGAGGTCATTTTTGGACGTTTTCGACGTGTCGAAAGGTTGTTTTGCGTGGCAGGCGTGGCACTTCGTGACATTCCAACGTGTTTCATGATGTGTCCGAGTCGTTTTGTGTGGCAGGCGCAATACTTTCGCGACGTTTTCAAAAGTTGAGTTTCATTTTTCGTGGCACGCAGCACTTTGGAGGTGTCCATCGTCATATTTCGTGGCAGGCGCAGTACCTTAGACGTGTCGTGTTGCGTGTTCTTGCGAATCGCATTGTCAGGGCTGCGTCCAGGAGTGAAAAACGTGCAAATCGTGTGGCAGGAGTGGCATTTCCTCACATGTCGAAACGCCGCTGTCTATGAGGGAAGCTGCAAAAGTGATGATGTTATGGTGTGGCGAAACTCCGGTGTCTATGGGGGAAGCTGCAAAGGTGATGATGTTTTGGCGTGGCGAAAGGCCGTTGTCTATGGGGGAAGCTGCAAAAGTGATGATGTTTTGGACG
>BGPT01003897.1:15296-26372 GCA_003297045.1 Symbiodinium sp. clade C Y103
TATGGGGGAAGCTGCAAAAGTGATGATGTTTTGGACGTTTCAAATGTGTCGAAGCGTCGTTGTCTATGGGGGAAGCTGCAAAAGTGATGATGTATTGGATGTTTCAAACGTGTCGAAACTTTGTTTTGCGTAGCAGGTGTGGCATTTTGTGACATGTCAAGTCAGGAGTCTTCCAAGTGTTCGCCATGGGTGTCTTCCAAGAGTGTCATGCCAAGAGTGTCTCCCAAGAGCGTCTCCCAGGAGTGTCTTCCAAGAGTGTCATGCCAGGAGTGTCTCCCAAGAGTGTCTTCGCAAGAGTGTCATGTCAAGAGTGTCTCCCAAGAGTGTCTCNTCTTCCCAAGAGTGTCATGCCAAGAGTGTCTCCCAAGAGTGTCTTCTCAAGAGTGTCTCCCAGGAGTGTCTTTCCAAGAGTGTCATGCCAAGAGTGTCTTCCCAAGAGTGTCTCCCAAGAGTATCTTCCCAAGAGTGTCTCCCAAGAGTGTCTGTCAAGAGTGTCTCCCAAGTGTGTCTCCCAGGATTGTCTTCCAAGAGTGTCTTCGCAAGAGTGTCATGTNCAAGAGTGTCTCCCAAGAGTGTCTTGCCAAGAGTGTCTCCCAAGATTGTCTCCCAGGAGTGTTCTCCCAAGAGTGTCTTCCCAAGAGTGTCTCCCAAGAGTGTCTCCCAAGAGTGTCCCAAGCGTGTCTCCCAGGAGTGTCTTCCAAGAGTTTCATGCCAGGAGTATCTCCCAAGAATGTCTTCCCAAGAGTGTCATGCCAAGAGTGTCTTCCCAAGAGTGTCATGCCAAGAGTGTCTCCCAAGAGTGTCTTCCCCAGAGTGTCTTCCCAGGAGTGTTTTCCTAAGAGTGTCTCCCAAGATTGTCTCCCAGGAGTGTTTTCCCAAGAGTGTCATGCCAAGAGTGTCTCCCAAGAGTGTCTTCTCAAGCGTGTCTCCCAGGAGNCAGGAGTGTTTTCCCAAGAGTGTCATGCCAAGAGTGTCTCCCAAGAGTGTCTTCTCAAGCGTGTCTCCCAGGAGTGTCTTTCCAAGAGTGTCATGCCAACAGTTTCTTCCCAAGAGTGTCCCAAGAGTGTCATGTCAAGAGTGTCTCCCAAGAGTGTCTCCCAGGAATGTCTTCCCAAGAGTGTCATGCCAAGAATGTCTCCCAAGAGTGTCTTGCCAAGAGTGTCTCCCAAGATTGTCTCCCAGGAGTGTTCTCCCAAGAGTGTCTTCCCAAGAGTGTCATGTCAAGAGTGCTTCCCAAGATTTTCTTCGCAAGAGTGTCATGCCAAGAGTGTCTTCTCAAACGTGTCTTTCCGAGAATGTCATGCCAAGAGTGTCATGCCAAGAGTGTCTCTCAAGAGTGTCATGCCAAGAGTGTCTCCCAAGAGTGTCATGCCAAGAGTGTCTCCCAAGAGTGTCATGCCAAGAGTGTCTCCCAAGAGTGTCTCCCAGGAGTGTCTTCCCAAGAGTGTCATGTCAGGAGTGTCAAGAAGGTTCGTGTGAGCATTCGGGTTCGTGGACTGCATCTTGTTTGTGGATGTATATGGTTGGTGAAGAGAAAGGGCGTTTTTCTTAGAGCACTTGAATTTTAGGAGGTGTGGAAAGATTTGAGGAATTCATATCATTTCACTGGATGGATTCAGCGGAGTTCTGGGGAATCTTCCTGGATCACATGGTCACACGGCGATGTCAAAATTAATCAATGGTATGCATTGTTTCAAACCAACACGTCGTGGGATGTTCATACGATTGTAGAATTTTTGTCCGGTTGGTTTCAGCAATTGTTGTTTCCACCTGGTTTTGCAAGACTTTTGGAGAATGGAAAGAGGATCAATCCACGTTGGTCGTTAAGGCTTTTGAATTGTTTCTGCATCCTTAATTCTTTAATGAATACAGTTTGCACCAGGACTGCCCAAAGTTCATTGACTAATGCAATTTCATTCATACCTGAATGCAGGATATATAAGACCTACACCGTCCATTTATGTTTGATATAAGGTCGTTTACCGTTTGCATGAAGGGACGTTTTTTTTCCTTGATTTAACATCCACACATGATATGGATGCGTGGTTGGGAAACAATTCTACCAGGTGGTGTCCCAGTTCGGAATCGCTGAGTTGGTCTTCGCTCAGTCATATAAGTGTTGGGTTGATGGTGATGAAATGGCCAGTTCCTGAAATCGGGTTATAAACCAAAAAACATCAAAAAACATAATTACAGGGCACCAACTTGTACAGTGATTGGAATGGTGATTCTTTTGAACTATTCCAGTGGTTCGGATGGAGCGTGAGCCCCAAATTTTGGGGGTTAACATGTCTGGGGAATTCTCCAAGTGATTCACTTTTCACCCGAAATTAGGATGGCTACCCAAGCTGCATGCCACATTTTCGGTCTCCTGCGGGGGTGCTCCACCGAAATATTTCTGGATATACTGCATCCCGTCCATTCGCTGTTTCCTTAGTAGATTGAGTTTGTTTCAAATAGATTTCGCATGACTCATCCCTATTGCGATATGCCGCGATGTATGGTTCACTACCATTTCTCCAAGAGAGCAATGTAACAAGATTTCATATCCATGTGGTATTTGGTGACAGTTGTAAATCTAATTCCCACATATTTGACTAGTTTTCAGAGTTCCTAAGTCTCTTTTGGATGAAGAGTGGTCATTTTTCTTAATGACTTTAGTATGGTTTTGATATGATTTCATCTTATGGCTTGTTTCGATCCCCACGTCGCTGCAGGTTGTTTCGGGGACGTTTGGATCAGTGAAGACACAGGGAGCACCTGGTCGTCACTGGCCTCTAGCGTTTCGGCTCCTCCACCTCACAGCGGTGCAGCCTTGGTGTGTTTGGATGACACTGGGCGGTGGTTTTTCTTGGAACATTTGGGTGGCAAGCATGAAAACTTTGGGGCTCTAACCAAATATGGGAAAATTAGAAAAATGAGGGAGAAGGTTGTGAAGCCTCAAGTGACAGAATATGGGGAAGTCAGCATCAAACATAAGGGAAACCAAAACAGTTGAACAAATTGCTGTAACCAGCAGGATGTGGGGGAGTGCAGTGTCAAAACTAGAGGCAAACAAAGTGGTGAAGGGTAGTGCAATGAATGCGTTATTTCTGAGCCACACGTGTTTGTACACAATCAATCCAGCTAAAGATATGTCTTTTCCAGGGCAAGGCGTTTTTCGTGATGGTGAAGTCAGGTTCTACTACGACAGTTGACATAATTTGAGAAGACCATTGTGTGCAAATTATGGTGAGGATCCAGACATTCACCCACGAGTTGATTGCTCATTAAATTGACCATGAGAAGATGTCCACCTGAAGATGGATAGAAGCCAAGCCATTACGTACCCTCCTGTAACATAGATGTGGAAGGGCAACCATTTGTGTATAATCATGAGTTTTCCATATTTGTGATAACTTATGTTAATTTACCGGGGGTAGATGTGGCTTTGGGTTGAGTTTCTTTGCGATTCATTCAGTGCAAAGAATGATCAACATCGAAGTGTCTCAGATTTCCCAATGTTGGTTCAATGTGATTTTAACTTGTTGTTGCTGGGAAAAAGGAACATTTCAACAACAGATGACTCCACTGTATGTTTTAGATAATCATGTTTTATATTGGTTTGCTTGAAAATAGGGTGCGGGCAGCTCTAAATTTCCTGGATGATAATACTTCCCCCACTAAAATGTCCATAACTTGGAGGGAAATGTTTCGTTTTGGGACAAACCTATTTACCCTCAGACTCTGGTAACTTAACATAGCTATTGAAAATGGTCATTTATATATAGTTGATTTACCTATTAAAAATTGTGATTTTCCATAGCCATGTTAGTTTACCGGAGGGTACCCCAGTTTAGTATCTCTCACATTTGATTTCTCCCATGTTACAGATACTGCTCTGTCATCACAAGCATCCTTCCACGCAGACCAAGGGAAGCCTGCTGTTGATGGGTGGCTTTGATGGGGAGGATCACAACAACTCCGTGTGGAAAGGACGGGTCAAACTAAAACGGTTCCTGGTAAATATGTGCATAAAATTGCTTTTATATATATATATATATAAAGATATAACTTAGAACTATGGATGTGTCCAAAGGTTGTACATACCCCCAAATAGCCATTTAAGGGACAATGATGATTCACCAATGGGCTGAGGGTATCTGATCGTTTCATATGACCAATATCAGACAAAAGAAGGATACATTTTGGCATTCCCTCAATTTAGAGAAAACGGGTATAGATGTCCCAAAATTCCAATTTTCATACGGGGGGTTCTCAATGTTCGAACAAACCAATGTATGATTTGACCTCGAGGTTATTTGAACGAGTCGCGCACACACACACACACGCACACACACACACATGTCTTGGGTTGAGGTAGAAGGCTAGTGGACAAAAATGTTGTTCATTTTTTTGTCTGAGGGATGATTGAACATGGGCGCTCATTGATGGAGCGTAAAAATATGGTTTGGGGCACAACTTCGTATGGGCTACACGAAATGAAAGCAGTGTTTTTTTCCACCCCTGGACCAGGTTCCCTTCACATCTCCTGCGCCAACAGTGGGGTGGTGCGATGGTCCGGCTGTGGTGCTGCTGTTTGGCAACCTCGCTACTGTCATCGTGTGGCGCTGCTGGATGAATTGGTGATCATGACTGGCGGCCACGGAGCTCAAGGCTGGGGAAATCTCTCGTGAAATCGATGAACAAATGGAAGGTGCTCCAATGTGGGAAGCCGGCTGGACACCACACGAGTTTGTGTGGAAACAGAATACCCCAAATCCATCCAAATCACACATGGTTCATCATTATTTTGTTATTAAAACCCACAAAATTGTGACTCCTGCTTGGAAAAATCATTTCCGATACGATGATTGTTGGTGTTTAGCTGCAGTTGGCGGAGCATATGTTTTAACACGTTCAGCAATTGTTGGCATAGACAAGTGATTGTTTCATACCATATTGTTTTCCGGGGCAGGGTACCTAAGGTTAGTCATGATGCTTTGATAATGTCAACCCATGATTGATAAGTGTGTTGTTCTTCCTTATACGGATGGCTATAGGACCGCTTTGGATTCGAGATTACCCACCCAGGATTTATCAATCTAGAGTTGACATTAAGGGATATTGGTATAGGGGTCCTAAGGAAACAAACAATAGAAACAGATAAAAACAATCGTGACAAATTTGAGACTACATATATATTGACAATGCCTATGCCCAGCATTGTACATATCAGATGTTGTTTAGGTGTTTGCAGTTTTTCATGTTTTTTCATAGGGCAAACTTGGCGTAGTAATTGTGAAGGTTGTTTTGGGTGTCACGTACTCTCGGTACTCGGCAACGCTCCACGTTTTTGGGGTGGGGTGAGTTGGGGTGGGGTGGGGTGGGGTGGGGTGGGAGGGTGTAATAACGTCTTTTCAACTGCGTCCTCACACACACTTGTTGCTACGTTGTGAGATCTTTTCTTGCTGGGTGGGGTGGGGTGGGGTGGGGGGGTGNACACACTTGTATAGAAACGTCGCTATGAATTTTGTATCTAGAGTGCATTCGTCGTGCAACAACACTCCAATGTATCTGAAGGGAGGGGAATACAGGAATGAAACATTGTAGTGTTCCACAACCGATCGAAGCAATAAAATAATTGAAGCTCCAGTCATTGTCATGCAGTAGTAAAGTGCCAAAAACCCAAATAATGCAGATTGCGACAACAGTGCAGGATCACGAAAAAGGATCGGAGAGGGGTTCTTGGCTTAGCCCCATGCCATAACGNCCAAAAACCCAAATAATGCAGATTGCGACAACAGTGCAGGATCACGAAAAAGGATCGGAGAGGGGTTCTTGGCTTAGCCCCATGCCATAACGGAAAATGCAGGTACGTGGAGTTGATCAGACTCCATATCACCACGAACTGACAGTGTCTTCGTTGGGCAGTGTCTGTCAGTCGTGCACTGCCCCCCTGCTGAAAACATAGGAAATGAACAATAAACACGAATGCATGTATCGGATAGAAGTTTTACCTCTATTCAGAGGTTACACACACACGCCCTGCCGAAGCAGGGCTTTTTTGGAAGATCAGATCTGCGGGCATCGAGGTCAATGAAAGCAACTGTGCAAAAAGATCTGAGAAAAGTACATCAGAGTGAAAAGGACTCTGGGAAAAGCCTCTCACAAGCGCGGGTCGTCTTCCATGTCGTCGAGAGGGGCATCACCAGGTAAATGAGCAGCAGCACCAGGAGAAGATGGAGTGAGTACTGGAGTCTGTTGTTCAAGGACAGAAGTAACTTCAGCCAATTGGTGGAATTGAACAGCAAGAGTCTCCAACTGAACGGAAGTGAGTCGTGGAGAGATACCTGAAGTTCCAACAAGAGTAAGAAGTTGATTGTTGTACTCGTCAATGGAAGCAGCCAGGGGTAAATTCCGCATCTCTCGGATCAATTGGACGGCAACAACGGTTGGGGTGTCCAGAGCGTCAGTTGGCACAGTTGGTGTACTGGGAGGGGGTGTCGGTGTGTCAACCGGATAAGTGTCCAACCCGTAGTGTTGACGCCAATAGTTGCCCATCCTTTGTGCCATAGGCCAATCACCCACCAACTTGAAGAAAAAGAATTCCACCTGATGTTCTCGTGGTCGGCCAGTTTCAAGATTGGTCTCGGTGACCATCAAGTCTCGGGTGGCCGTTGGTGTGCCTGCATTCCATTCAACCACGGTAAACATCAACTGATGTTTGGGATGGCGACGCTCTTGAGAATACTGGTTGATAGTATGGTAAGGGGCACCATCCGTGGTATCAGGAACATATGGGGTCGGAATCGGGCCACCGGAAGCTGACGGAGGAGTGGCACCGTAGGTCTGACTGGTAATCATCGGATCCATAGGAGTTGTAGGAGGGGCCGAAGTGGTAGTAGTCGACGAAGACGATGAAGGTAGGACCAAAGCGGTTGCCGGAGAAGTTGAGGTCGAACCAGAGGCATCAGGACGGGAGCTAGCAGGCCACGGAAGATGAGCCATGGTAGCGTCACGTTTTGAACCAGACATCTTGAACCAGCACTATAGAAGACAATAGCACGTGTAAAGAAGTGGAAAAGCCCAAAGAGTGAAAACAAATAGAAAGCAAGAGGGACTCAACCCAGTAATCAAACGAACGCAGCAAACATGCATTTTCAACAAGGCAGAGGCGATCACGGGAGCATACAATTAGGGTCATTCAAATGGCAAGTTAGATGACAAATAAATGGGACGCCATCATGGAGATGAAGTCCTTCACGAAATGGCCGACCAAAGAGGGTGGTGGCGCTGAATTGGTGAGTTTGCCACTGTGGGCGATATTCGTCCAATAAATTGCGAAGATTCCAAAAAGGTTGGTCAGGCTTGACTTGAAACACTTCTAATCCCTGATTTTCGTCGTACCTAAGGTCCAAATCATCAGGGTTGATCGAGATCTGCAATTGCTCTTCGACTCGTTCAGCAATACCAGAAAGTAGTTGATCAAACATGTAAGTGTCAACTTGGTTGGAGTAAACGTACCGGGTGTATTGCCAAAGAGCTTTTTCTTCCATGAGGGAGAGGGGAATGTGATTCAGGGGATGCATGGCTGAGAAGTTCCAATTTTCATCAGCCAGGTAGTGTAACTCCGAGAAGTCAGCCACAATAACCACATCCCGTGAGGCAGGGCCGTCAGAGCTGGTAGAAGAGCTCGGTGGTAAGGGTAGTTGAGACGCATGGTGAGAGGATCCCCGAGACATAGGAGGAGCACGAGGTGCCGAAGGAGGATCATCACGGGACCGAGAACGCTCCACGTACATGTCGAGCAAATGTAAGCTAGGACTGATTGAGCTAAACATAAGCAGCGAAAATTGAGAATGAAAATGACCGAAGAGAGAAAGCGATGAAGGAGCAAGAAACAGAGCAAACAAGACACATCTAAGAAGACACACTTTTACAATAGACTGCAAAGATCATCAAAGTATGCAGATGCAATTGCATCAAACTGGTGCAAATTAGCATATTAGCGTTCCCGACAAACCAATCTGCACATAAATGGGACCCATTGGTTGGAATGGTCCATGGACGAATACGCATCATATTGGCGGCGCGGCCAGTCAGGGCGGCAAGTAGTCAAAATCCGTTTGACAGTATGATCTAATTGGAGAACAACATCGTGGCCCTGGTCGTCTTCATAGCAAAGTTCAAGTGAATGAGGAGCTACCACCAGTTGCCATTGGTCCATAATGCGGTGGGATACCAGGTGGATGAGCTCCAGGATGCGTGTCCTGTCCAGGTCATTGACATGAAGATGTCGGGTGACCTGCCATAGGGCTTGTTCAGCATAACCCGTCAGATTGTCGTAGATGTCCCGGTTCATAGCTGCATAATAACGGTAGCGGTGGGACAAAGATGCCAACGGAGAGAAATCAATGATGATCATCACAGGTCGAGGAGGAAACCGTAGGTGATGAGGAAGGTAACTGCGGCCCGTCGGAGGTATGGCATTGGAAGGTCGTTGGCTCAAACGACATGGCCAAGACCAGGAGGTAGAAGGGGCCGAAGCCATGAGGAGAAAGAGAAAGCTGCACGAAAAATGAAAGTCTGGAACAGCAAACCATGTCGTAAGGGTTAGGCAAATTAATTCATCAGAGGGGTGAAACCTGGATCACAGGATAAAACCAGGAAAGTCAAGAGAAAAGCAAGACTGGTTCATCGCAAAGAACGAAAAGAAACAAAGTACCAAAGATGGGAAGCACCCAGATTTGACATCGTGAAAAGTGGATCACTCTGCAAACTGTAAGCCCTTTTTGGCACGACAGCGAAAACACTGACTTTCGAAGAAACCAAATTGGGAAATTAAAATACAAATCGGCCAGCAACTATTCTTCAGGAGCACGTCGTGGAGCCAATACGTTGATCTGGTCCTGGCCGGTGGATTGAAGCCACAGCCATCGAGCACGGCAACTTTCAGCGCTGCGGTGAAGGCGTTGCCCAATGGTCTTCCAACTTGGTCTGGCCTTGGTATCCTTCTTGTACGAGATCAGCTCATGGTCATCCACTGGAGCCCAGTTGCGGAAAAGATCACGAGGGGGAATAGTAGGGCCCNCGAGATCAGCTCATGGTCATCCACTGGAGCCCAGTTGCGGAAAAGATCACGAGGGGGAATAGTAGGGCCCGCAGAAGCCGTAGCAGGGGTCCCTTCTCCGGATGGGGGACGAGTGGAGAGAGGACTGTCATCGGAGTCAGAGTCTGGAGCGTCTCCAGTCTCGCCAGGATCTCGAGGGGGTGAGTCAGTGATGGGAAGAACATGGCCCGAAATATGGACAGTCGTTGAGTCCGCAGGATTGGAAGCTTCCGGAGGAGGGATTGATGATCTGACAAGTTCAGGTGCAGGAGGATCTGGAGGTGGCATATCATCAGAAGGACCTGGAGTAACTATGGAGGTCACTCGACGCTTTTTGCGCCGTCGTTCCGGTGCCATGACAGGGGATGATGGACGGGTAGGAGGGGTGACTGGAGGTGCAGCGACAGAGGCGTCATGTGGATTGGAAGGTGTTGAGGCTGGGCCATGAGAACCTGAATTCCCAGTTGGCGGTGGAGAAGTGGAAGTGGCCAGGGGAGGTTGTGGTGGTGGAGGCATAGGAGGAGAGCGGCTGATTGATAATCCCCTGGGAGGTGGACGGTCAACGACAGTGGGACAAGGAGTCCCGGAAGTCGGAGGGACGGAAGAGGCCTTAGAGGCCGTAGAACAGGCTGGTGGAGCAGGGCCATATGAGTTGGGGGATGACGAAATAGGATCACGAGCAAGAGTTGGGCCAATCATAACACCAGGATGGTCATCGAAGGTGCGTGTGGAGATGGCATAGTCAGTAATGGGACGGCTGGAACTGGCTGGATTGGAAGGACGTCCCGGGTGAGGGACAAAAGTGGTCAGGTTGTGTCCGGGGCCGGCATGGAAGGAGGCCGGAGCGGGAGCGATGTCTGCCGGAGGGACAAACCACGGCATATGTCCTGCCAGATATTGCAAATGGAGCAAAGCATTGCCCAAATGGTATGTCATAGCAGCCCGATTGTCCATAGTGAACAAATGAAAAGAGAGGCACGAAAGGAGGGCAGCAAATTTGAGCCAAGAAGCTAAAATAACCGAGATAGACGGTAAAGCACATTGTAGAAAACCAAGAGAAAGCAGGACCAGTGTGTGAGGCAACATAGTATCAACCGTAGTCAAGAGCAAGTTGGCACCAGGACGGAACTTTTCTTACTGGGTCGATGACAAAATCTGAGATGAGATTTGCTGGAGGTCAGTTGCCTCAAAACCTGCCAAGGTGTACAGGTCAATTAATTGCTGAATGCCAGCATGAACTCGGTGAATTGGATGAGCTCCTTTCGCCACGATGTGGCAGCGCGATCGAAAGCCACTGAGAAGAACTTTTGGAGGAGACGCAGAGAATGGTGATAGGACCTGGGAGGTGTCCGTCGGTCCGCAGTAGATCAGCTCAAAAGGTTCGGTGGCAATCATGAAGCCCAGAAATTCTTGATCCGGTTCCGTTTCGAGGAGGATGGGTCGGCCANAGGTTCGGTGGCAATCATGAAGCCCAGAAATTCTTGATCCGGTTCCGTTTCGAGGAGGATGGGTCGGCCATAGAAGCCGTCATCCAGCAAGGTCTCATATGGAGGAAGGTCAACCAAACGAGGGTCACCAAGAAGGAGCCGGTTGTCCACGTAGCGGATGTGTCGAACGAACAAATGGTGGTTCGACAGAATTTCCTGGAAATTGTGGAACCAAATCTCTTCACTGATGGAAACGACCATCAAGCACATAGCGGGAGACAATGGACTGCCCATGGGACTGCCTCGACGTTGTATGATACAGCGGTTCCCCAAGGCAAAGGTTTGCATGTCCAAGGCTGTGGTGAGGAGAGAGGGTACATCTCCAATGACTATCTTCCTGGTGACATTGAGTCGACGGAACGTGCGACCTTTGATGAGGTCACCAGGTTGATTGGTTTTGCCTGGGTAGACGGAGAAGACCTCGTCGTTGTTGACGTTCATCTTGGGCCTCAGGAAGTCCAGGAGCATGTACCAGGAACCGATGAAGCGGTCGGGTTC
>BGPT01003898.1:2470-26199 GCA_003297045.1 Symbiodinium sp. clade C Y103
GGAACTGAACATGTTGGTTCAGAAGAGTTCACTTCAGGTTGGCGTTGACTTGGAACAGCTCGAGGAGGTGTTGAAGGCGCCAACGGTGGTGGATGTTGGATACGGTGGGACCGATGGAACAGCGGGTGAAGCAACGTCATCGGATCAACGACAAGGTGGATCTGTCGGTGGGAGTCACCGCAACATCGGTGGCGACTACGAGAAAGCACCATGGTCCGAGACGNAACGTCATCGGATCAACGACAAGGTGGATCTGTCGGTGGGAGTCACCGCAACATCGGTGGCGACTACGAGAAAGCACCATGGTCCGAGACGACGGCTCAGTCTATCATCCCAGAAGCTACTGCCAACAGTAGGGAGCATTGGTTCTACGTCAATGTAGGCAACGACAACACGATCGTTTGTTGTGAACACTACAATGGTCGATGGGATGAGTTGTTGCCTACGGATTTCATGATCATTGACAAGAACTATGGGAAGACCTGCGTCATATGCAGCGCCAACGAGATCTCATCGCAATACCATCTATGGCCACCTTTGAACCAGAGGAGTCAGATCATCCAGATGGCGGCCAGGACAAAGAATCTCATTAACAAGCTTGGTCGGGATGGTAACCCAGTCACAGATCCTCATGTGAACTTTCTACAGTTCCTCAAGGACGTCACGAATGCCACAGTGGGGAACAAGCTAGTGCCTTTTGGTGAAGCCCTGCTAAAGGCGCTATCCCACTTCGGGATGGTACGTGTACCTCGAGATCGTGTTGGACAGATCTTTCAGGGGAAACGTGGACGTCAGTACGTTGTCATCCGTGAGGAGNACCTCGAGATCGTGTTGGACAGATCTTTCAGGGGAAACGTGGACGTCAGTACGTTGTCATCCGTGAGGAGTTCCACATGAACGACTGTGGGTCGAGATTCGCCTACAGGGTTTCCAAGGACTACGGAAACGTGTTCTACAAGGACTACCTCAAGCATGTACTTGGCAGGGAGTTCGCAACCATTATGGGTCAGGATGATCCCGCAGCAGAGAAATGCGGTGACGTGGTCGAGATGTGGTTGGGCATGTTGGACATTGCCAACATGACCAAGAAGCACATCACGTTTATGGAAACGNGTGGTTGGGCATGTTGGACATTGCCAACATGACCAAGAAGCACATCACGTTTATGGAAACGAAGGCCGATCCTGGTGAACTCTTGGCAGGCTTGGAAGCATCGATTGGTGTTTTCCAAGCGTCCACAAGATCCTCTCAAACTTTCAACACGAAGAGGAACAAGAGCAAGAACACATACATCACAGCGTACGAGGGCGATNAAGATCCTCTCAAACTTTCAACACGAAGAGGAACAAGAGCAAGAACACATACATCACAGCGTACGAGGGCGATGCCGTGAACAGGATCTTGCAGGAGTGCGCGATCTACAAGGACCTCGACTCCATGTGTCTTATCGAAGATGATGAGGCTGAGATCATCAGTGAAATCTACGCCAACTCGAAGAGGGAGAAGGACGCAGAAAAAGATGATCCGATGGGCGATGGAGGGCAAGGCGAGGATGTCGGTCGCTCGGCCGCACCTGGAGCCGCGTCCTCGAGCGCGGGAGTTAATGCTGAAGGTCATGGTCGCTCGGCCAGGCCAAGTAAGCAGACTACTTCTGATGCTCAGCGTGAGCCCGATTTGGAGGAAGAGTTCCAGATTTCCATGGATAAGGGCATGGTTATCGACGCCATTGACGCACTCTTCGCCACGGCAGATGACCACAACGTATGTCTTCGATGTGGTTCAAGTGGACATCCCAATTATGAATGTCCGATTCAATATGAGTTCTGGTTCCTGGTAACCAGGGTTTTGCTATGCAACCAGGGTTTTGGCTTATGGGTAACTTCAGTGTAGCTGGTGATGCTTGGTGATGGCAGCCTTCAATGCAGCAATTACCCTCTCCTATAATTCAAAGTGTGACCATCTTGAGCCTTGAGCCAGCCCAATCTAATACCCACTAGCATGTAGAAACTGAGCTTAGCTTGGCTACGCGGCTTAGTTACGCGGCGCTTGAGAAAAAGGGTGCCTAACATAGTCTTATGACTTTTGGCTTAAAGTGAAAGGGGTAGAGGTGGTGGTGGTGGTGGTGGTGGTGGAGGTGGAGGTGGAGGTGGTGGTGGTGGTGGTAGTGGTGGTGGTGGTGGTGTATTAGGAACCCTTTAGTGCATGAACCAATACCTACATCATCAAAAAAAATATATTATATATATATATATATGTATATGTATGTATATATATATATATAGATATGTATATATATATATACAGATATATGTGTGTGAGTGCATGCATATAAATAAATAAATATATATAATATAAAATTATTATATATTATAAAAAACATAACACAGCCCATCTACCGACCGGCCGGTCCAACGCGGTGCCACCCCGTGGTGGCCAAGAAGATGGCCTCCAGCAGGAGGTGGGGAAGCCCAGAATGGCAACAGGATGAACACCCAAAAAGGAAAAAAACTCGTTGGAGATCTTTGGAGTGTTGCTACCAAATATTTGCTGCTGTTTCATCGGTTACAATTTCTTTGGCCCAGGGAACGCCATGGGACAGTGTAATTTTTTTGGACCTCCCACTTTCTTTATCCCAATTCGGTTTGCGGTTTGGCAGCACAACCCGGTTCACCAATTTATCCCACACCAAGCTCAGTTGAAACCCATTGGGGGTGGAAGTTTCCAAGTATAGAAAAAACTTTGAGGGTCCTATGGTATGATCCCAAACCCCCTTGATGCTGTTAAACATCGCAATTTATCCAAGATCCCCCAAACCACGTTTCGAACTGGCTGGCCTTCCCACGGGTTGGCTTGGAACCTGAGCCGGGATGGGGATCACTGGAAGTTGCCACTGTCACTCAAAGGGGATCACTGAAGTTGGCACTGCAATGGATGATTGACATCACTTTGATTTCAAAACTGCTGTTTTCTCGGCCTTTCGGCGCAGATCTGATCTTTCAAAACTGCCGGTTTTTGCTGTGACATTTCACAGCCAATCACAGCCACGCTGGTGAAAGCAAGCATCTATGGACCTATGACGGTACGAAAACCCAATGCCTTTGAAGAATCGTTTCCTATAGAATGGGTCAATGGTTTCCTTTCAATGGTTTCAACCTTGTGTGCAATGGGTCAATGACCGCCAAGATTCTTGGAATTTGACAGCATTTTCTACCATGTGTGAAAGTAGAACAATGTTTCTTATTGTAAGGAGTGGTATATAGGGGTATTCCCCAAGTTGTTATGAATATGAAAAATATCTTATAAAAGCAGTTTGCTCCACTTAGGTGCAGTTGCTGCCAACATGCCACTGCGCAAAGAGGCCGGCTCTCAGTCGATGTCCTCCGCATTCGATCCAAATAAGTCCTGACATTCCAGGGATATCTCATACATGTTTGTGAACTTCTCTGATAGTTTCTGAGGGTTTCTGCAGGAAGTTTGTGAAAAGATAAGAGGCATGGATCCCTGATTGAATTTGATGTGATTGTCATTGATGGTCAAAAACAATTGATTGCATTTTATCCAAGCCCCGGCCTGCATTCCTTCAATCTCATCTTCTTCCTTCAGCTCCTCCTCTTCACCTTCAGCTGCATCATCCCCGCCCTCGTAGGTCTCTTCGTCCACGGCGGGCACCCCAGATGGCTTTTCCTTCAACTGGTTCTGGGTCTTTTGGATGGCGGTTTGACGCATGGTCTCCTGGGATAACGGAAAATGAAGTTGCCAAAAGAAATGATTTTGTTTGGGTGTGGTGATGGCTAGCATGTGACAGTGACACAGTGTTTGCAACTGACATGCAGTAGCAATGATCTGAAATGATCTGAAATGATTTGAAATGATCTGAAATGATCTGAAATGATCTGAAATGATCTGAAATGATCTGAATTTGCAACTGTTTGCTGAAATGATCTGAAACCTGATGGGAGTCCAATGCAATCAAGATTCAGACATCGTTTTGGCTGCTTCGATGTCCCCCTTGGTTCGAACCAGCTCATCACGCACAGCAACCTCAGGGTGGAGTGGTAGGGATAGGATAGGAAAATCCTGTCAGGGTTTGATCGAGATCTGATCTTGGATGAAATGGGATTGATTTTTTTGGCAATTCAACTGGATTAAGGCAACCTTGGTTTTCAAAGTGGTTTGTGTTCACTTGACTTGACTTCAATGGGACTCAAGTGGAATTCTATTGTGAGCGACCATATGTGGGCTCAATGAATCCTAAAGGCATCAACTGACCAGTCCAAGAGGCAGCGATGTCGGCCAAGACTTCAGCAGGAATATCAGGATCCGGTTTAACCTGAAGCCGGCAGAAAACATGCGAAGCCATTAGGACCCACTATCCATCAAGACCCCTAAGATATTTTTCAGTTTGAAAATTTGATGCATCATCTCTTGAATTTCTCAAATGGACAACAGCAGGGCCAATCATGGAAAAACATTGACGCCAAGCTACTCTGATGACTTCCTTCTTGTTCAATTTGATTCCCCAAACGCCATTCTTATAGAGGCCCTTTCCAGTCGAAACTTGGTCAGGATCACGGCCAGCCGGTTTTTTCATTGGCGGCGAACCAGCAGCAGCAGAGGCCGGCCGCTTCAGAGCAGCAAGCTTCGCCTTTGGTTTCGGCGTCGGCTTTTCAGACTTCGCCTTTGGTTTCGGCTTCGGCTTTTCAGACATCTCAGCAGTGCTGGCTGCTGACCCTGACTCAACCTTCTTCTTTCCACTCCCCTTAGTGGCTCCTGTTGCTTTCTTTCCACTACCCTTTCCGGCTACTTTCGACTTCGCCTTCGCCTTTGGTTTGGTCTTCTCAGTCTTGGTCTTGGGGCTTGCTGACTTTTCATCATCTTTTTTGGGGACAGCTGGACAAGGAGTGGTCACTGCATGCTGATCTTCATCTGACAAAGTTTCAACAGAGGCTAGCGCCATGGCTATAATCAACCGCTACGGCACCCTTGATTCACCAACTCTCAATGTGATTTGAATTTTCTATGTAACATGATGCCAAGAAGCATTTGCCAAGACGATTCAACAACCAACCGCTGGCATGCAGGTGTTTCGACTTGACTTGAAGTCTCTGATCTTTGCGTGAGGCAGCCCAGCACTGAAGAGCGTGGCCCATATGAAATCAAAATGTTTTCCCATCAAAAGTTATTCAATCAGATGGTTAAATCTATTGGTGGTTAAGACATGACATACTTCAGGCAAAATCTGGGCTCCATGGCGGTGTGAAACTACTGCACCACAACCGCTGTTTTAGCGGGGACAGTTGTCACAGATTTGAAATAGAACTTCGGTTTGACCGGCGTCAGCACCGCTGGGACACCATCTGCCACCTTCACCTTCAGTGGAAAGAAACTTTTCGACATGAAACGACCATGTTTGAATCATACTCCACAACATGACATCATGATGAACCATGACTATATGACCATGTTTCATCGACATGCCACTTCCCATACCACTCCAAAGCTTGAAGTCGATGGCAAGTTCTCCTTGAAATTGTCGAAGATTGCCCCGAACTGGGAATAGCGCAGGGTTGTCGTGCCACCCTCCAACTCCAGCTTCTTGGGCTTGAAGCAGTTGACTTTGCTCTTGGGGATGACTCGGTAACGAAACTGCTTTGGGATCTTTTGCCCATTTGGCCCGTCCTGTCAGGGTTTTTTAATACATGTTGTTGAAGCAGCTCTGGAAAAGATTTTTGGAAACATTTGTAGGAAGGGAAATTGTTTTCAACCACCAATGTTCCTCTGTCAGGGGTTCAAGATCATGATCCAGCATTGCAGCCTCTGTAGCTCCTCTAGTCCGAGCGACCCAACACATGACGTCAGCAATTGTCATGAGCTCCTTCTTGGTGCTGCCATCCGTCTCGAAAACCAAACATACCACCTGCAAGTCTGAGGTGACAAGCCACGGAATGGAGTCAGTGATCGTGGCCGCATCTCCTCAAAGGACGGAATGATTTGTGTGGGAACATTGGAGGTAGAAACATAGCCTGTGGAAACATTGGAGGTTTCCCAGTTTGTGTGGAACATTTCATAGCCCTATTTTCTATGTCTTGGGGTGTCCCTGGATTACATATTTCTTTCAACCAAGGGGTGTTCCCAAATTTTTATGGAAAGGGGATCCTGACATGTGATGTTGGACTGACATGCAGAGGTCCTGACAACACTTCGGCATATGTGCCCACATTGAATCCAAACACTTCCTTTGGCCCCAGCTCTGAGACACCACCTTCATTTGCAAGCCACAAGACTCCCGTGGAATCTTTGCAGATCTTGAGAGAAGTTTCGCCCGCCAAGGGAGCTTCACACTGGATCCTCACAGCAAGACAATTGTGGCAGCACAAAAACCGGATCTTTTTTACTAGGAGAAGTTTAATGGGTAACAAATGGAAGTCACATGAAATAAGAAATGATTTCGAATACGAAACAAAGTAACGTCCGGCCATTGTGGAAGTCATCAATGGGCTTCGGTTCCAAGACCACTCGGGTGGTGAAATTGGGAACATCCACAGCACCAGCAAAATCAGGGCTGGCCAGGGTCCGAGAACCAGATTCTGCAGGGCCAGATGGTGATGGCTCCCCACCCCCTGACTCCTCAACTGATCCTTTCAGTGCCTTGCAAAGATCCCGGTCATTGGCCAGTGCTGCCTCAATTTTGCTCAGAGCAGCAGACTGGCTGGCCCCATATTTGGCCTTGATCATCTCGGGAATCCTCGGTGATGAAGGTATCACAGGAATGGTGGAGTTAAGGGTTTTCCAGTCATCACCCAATAAGGTATTGCAAATAGAATGTGTTATAAACACCCAAAAAGGCATATCATGTATAATATATGGAAAGATGAAGATGGGAAGACACTTTTTGAAACACAATGGGGTCTGTAGACGGATATAGATAGATAGACAATATAAATAAACAGATTTAGATAGATAGATGTTGATAGTTAAATAGACATATAGATATTATAGACAGATGGACATATCATTTTCATATCATACCCGAAAAGTTAAGCAAAACAGACGTGAAGTGTCTTGCAAACTCCATTGGCCACCGACAGGATGCTCAGACTCGGCACGTTCTCAGTGAAGGCGGTTCTGGGCCTTTTTTTGGGTCCAGCTTCTTGACATGTGTCCCACCACTTGCCCATGAATTGCCCAGCCACCGTTGAAGACAGGGATCTCATGTATGGATCATCGGTCAAACAGATCCCTAAGTAAGTCACAGCCACAGGGGTGTTGTTGCTGCTTGTCAGCTCATCCAGTTGCAGCTGCGCACACGCTTGTGACCATTCTCCGAACCTCAGTGCCACAGGTAAGCAAGGAAAATTATGTTGTAGACTTTGTTGATGATTGTTTCATGTAAAAATTATGTTCCCCCATTTGACTCATTTGACCATCATCACCCCAACAAATTGGCCAAGAAGCCTGTTGGGCAGGCAATCCACGACCAAGAGCGGAGTGCCATCAGGCACCTGCATGCCATCGAGCATTTTCATCAGGATTGATTTGGAAGTGTCGATTCCACGTTGTTGAACCTTGAGTGCAAGCACTGACAAATATTTGGCGGACAGAGACTTGACACTTAGAAACTATTATCCATTTACATCATCTGACAAATCTGACAAATCATGTTTTGAACTGTAACAATGACAAGTAGCACGAAAGTGTGGCGCTAATGGCCGCTCATCAGAATCTGGGTTCTGCAAGTCCGAAACTCTTGCCCTTTCGATTCCCGTGAGAGACCCAAGCATCATGCGACTCTTGCCCCACTCGGCAGTCTTTTGAGATCCCGATGTCAGCGCCAGACCTAACAAAGTAGCATACTAGATTGAAAGTGACTTGAGGGTTGCTGCAACTGTCCGAAATTGTATTGCAACTTGATTCAAGACTCAACATCAAGCTGAAGACTGTAACTGTGGTAACTGTGGCAAACTTTTTTGGCTGGGAAACAGTGTTGGTTCGTCTTCCGTTTGTCTCCGCCATGCGCGCTCTCGTTGTAGATCAAGCTGACCTCTTGCACATCAAATGACCTGAGGTACACACAGGGGCTGGTCACCTGGTCCCAACACTCTGTATGAGCATGTATATTTGCACATGACAAAGTTCAAATCCCAAAAAGCAACATGTTTGTACTTCAGTAATCAGACTGCCACATGGACACCAGCATATGCTTGGCACACCTCACTGCATTCAAGCGTCGCAATGCATGTGTTCTCAATGTTTCTCCGGTGGTTCAAGATGGCAGTATGTGTCGCAGATGAATGGGGCAGCGGCATGAGCACAAACCCCACGGTTGAGCTGTTGCCCCCGCACACCGCCTGAACGAGGGACAAGCTCTCATCCACAGACAGAGCACCTGAAGTCAAAGCAACAAAAACATATAGTGACTAGCTGTATGAAGCCAAGCTGTCAAGTGGCTAGCTGCGCGACACATTTCACACACAAGCGTTCATAGACAGTAGGCCAAGGCACGGCCAGGCCAGAGGCTGCAATCAACAACCATGATTGTCAACCTCATTGGAAATCAGAATTGCCAACGCTAGACATGTGTTTCTTCATGACATTGTGCTTGCTGCTTCACTTTCAGAATACATGCCAAAAACAGTGTTGAAAGACAAGCAGCGCGGATCTGCCCAAAGATGCCTGCTTCTCCACGATTTCCCCCTGCGCAAGACTGATCTGTTTGACATTGGAGAACACGTGGCGCTCCTGCATAAACTTGGACACTGCTTCCTTCCCACGGCTGTACCGGCTGGCGAGGTACTGCACATCGAGGCCTCCCTGGCAGAGAGGGACAATATGATTGCCATTGGGGGTAATTCTGATGCATAATGACCATGGAATTCTGAGGTAAAAATTGACCCATAATCTATTTGATTGATTCACTGAAACATGGACTTGCCTGCTGAGATGCAAAGAGATTAAACTTGGAAGACCAAGTTTGAAGTGCAGACATATCTGACCCGATGTCCAGCTCAGTCTGGCTCCATGTTGTTTGAAGCAGGGCTGCCTGCAGCCTCATTTTGATCAGACACAATTAGATTCAATTCAGACACAATCACTGCGACTTGCACATCCCCGCACATCTGATGACATCCCCCCATGTGTGCCGCTGGGAGGCTCAGCTGCCTTCGAAGCTTTGTCATCATCAACCTGCAGGCAAAGTTAGGACAATCTGGGGAAACAGGTTAGGAACGGGAAATTAATTGTTCATCATTCTTTCAGCCTGGCCTTTTGATTGTACTTGGCAAGATGAGTTTTGAAAAGGTCGATCTTGGCCACGTCCGGTGGTGGAACAGATGTGGTCAGAATCTCCATCACATGGGCATCAGTATGGCGGTTCATGAACCTCAGATTTGATCAGTTAACATGTTCATCAACTTTGCATAGTGGCAAGAATTCAATTCCACTTCTGAAAAGAAGAATTCATTGAGCTAAGACACGTCGCCATGATTTCATCCCCCACCCCTTCAAAGTAATTACTTGGCACCATCTCTTGGAACCTTACCAGCATGGCCTTGAAGCATGCGCAGACTCGCTGAAGCTGTTCCTGGGTTGGCTGAAGGAGGAATATAGGATTGGCTTTCCAATGCTGCGAATACATTACCAACCATAAATTTTACGTCAAGTGAATCATGTGTGCCCAAATCTTTAGATTTCAAAAATCCTACATCCAAAATCATGGTGTCCAAGTTGACAGCAAAGATTCCAGTTGGGCTTGCCCCCATGGCTTTCTCATCTTGGGATTCAGGGATTCGAAGTCACGACGCATTCGTTGGACCATCAAATCAACAACATCCTGGGTGTTGCCCAAATATCGGTCCCATGGTTCGAAAATGCCTGAAGCACCATTGTAATCCTTGTTCATGACCCCCGCAGCCAAGCCATCATGCAGCAGAAATTTGGGCTGTCCAAAGAGCCTGAACACGACGATTCAGCACATCCAGTGTTGTTGTGATTCGAAACTGACACTTGAAAATGATCCAGCTCTTGAGATTGGAAATTGAAGCAGCCCCCGCCTCACTAGGTCCTTCAGTTCGGCCCTCGTCTTCTCTGTCACCCCCGTCAAGAGATTGACAGCTGCCCCAGCTTCTAAGCGACCAACTTGGTAAGCTGCGGCAAATGATGCAGCATTCTCGAGGGCCTCCATTGGCAAATGCTGCAGATGATGATGAATGGCAAGAATGTCAAACGACTTTCCATCAAAACACCCCAATCTAATGGCCATGAATGGCCCACTGGCCTGCAAATTGTTCAGTGCAGCTTCGCTTGAGGACCCACTGCGCAACAAAGCCTCCATCTGGTGAACATAGTTAAAGGCATTGGGCTTTTTGCGAATCGCGGAGACTTGAAGTGTCACTCCTGGCAATCAAGAGATACCAAGAGTAAAGTTTGGACCAAAACACATGTCAGAGACTGGTACTCAAAACTCTTAAGATCCTCTGTTGCATTCCACACACTCGGCCAAGTCTGCTGCGACCTTCGTGACGTAGATGGAGCTAAATGACCTCCAAGAAAACAGCAGTCCAATGTCACCTAATGTCAATAGCACCCCAATCTTTATTGCAGACAGAACTAAGCTCAGGGCTTCACCACACTTTCAGGCATGGCCTGACAAATTTAAAATTGAACCCTGCCAAGTCATCAAAATGCAGTGTTTATCCCAAGTGGTTATATAAGTCACCAAAATGCAGTGTTTCTGCCACCGGGTGTGATCAAAACAAAGAAAACTCTTTGAACAGCTTAACAGGCCTCCCGCAACTCCACCAGCTCCGTCATGGCCATCATTGCAATGATGGCACAGCATGCCCTGTTCCAACCCTTGACCATGAAGCAAGACTCGGGTGGAAGGAGACCCCTTTTCACCCGGATGTCTGCCACAGACAAGAACACCCTGGGGCTGGAAAGCCATGAGTCATCTAAAGTCGTCACTACCAGTTTTTCTACCCCAGCCCGATTTGGATCTGAGCACAGTCCATTGAGGATCATCAGTTGACATAGGAGTCGTTGGACGTCCTCAATCGACGACCAAAACAGGATGCCAAAGAACATACTTTGATGATTTCTGCTGACTTTGGTGTGGCTCGTACTTTATGTAACACTAGCATCAAAATCAAGCTAGTCCAGCTTGCAGTCAGTTTGCAACATCTGGAGTTCCCCGGAGACCGTAATCTGGCCGGTGTGGAAGCATCCACGGTCGCAGAACATTGGCCCCTGGCGCTTGAAACGAGGTTTCAGTCGCATATGACCTAAGCTGTTCCAAGGCATCGCAAGTAAAGTCCAACTAGATCTGTTTGCCTTAAAGTAGCCAAAAGAATGCTACCCCATGGATCTTTGAGTTGAGTTTTGGCTTTGGAATGTGTTATCCCGTGTTTGAAATTCCAAAAAGACTTAGTCCAACTTGAGATTTGTTTTCACAAATAAGGGCCAAGCTCGCTGTCGTCCGGTGGAAAGGCTGCATCAACAGCCATGTAGAACTCAATCCGTTTCTCCTGCAAACCCCGCACGCTTGCCAGGTGAAACATGGTGGGCAAGTTTCAGCAGCAGTCCTTGGTCTCCAGTCTCTTGGCTACATAGCCGTCGAAAGTTCCATGCATGCTGATCACTGCATCCCTTAGTGGCACGGGAAGGCCATAAATAGTGATTAATACTGATGACAAACAAATGAGTTCCGGTTGAGATCCAGGGCATTCTTGGAAACATCAAAGCAAATTTCAGCTGAAAGTCATCCACTCATTGAACATCTTCATGTGAGCAAGTTTGGCCGAATCTGCAGGGATAGAAGGAAGTTTGGGCTCACCACCCTTTGGGGCCTTTGTGGCCTTGCTGCTATCACCTGATATCCTCCGTTTCCCCGCCATCGAGGTTTGGAGGTCAAAGACAGCTGCTTCCTGGCATGCGGTGGTGGCTCAGCAACGGGCATGTCACTTCAGACAGGATGTGGCAATCAAGAGAAAGCCAGTTTGGTGATCATTTTTGGAATCTTGGGCAATTGACATGCACTGGCTATCCGATTCCCAACCCCCAAAATAGCATTCTCTAAGATGGTTTTGTATTTGGTGGCAACTCGACAGACCCTATAACCCCCCATTTGTGCCGGATGGCACCTCCTTCGAAGTGATTTTGTGCCGGATTGCACCTGGCCACAATCCAATTTGTGCCGAGTAGCACCTTGCCCCAAACTGTTTTGTGCCGGATTGCACCTTGCCCCAAACTGTTTTGTGCCGGATTGCACCTTGCCCCAAACTGTTTTGTGCCGGATTGCACCTTGCCCCAAATTGTTTTGTGCCGGATTCTACCCCCAAACTTCACAAATAAGTGGTTTTTTGGTGTCGCTACCAAAGCCAAATTTCAATTTTTAGATATCTTTGGTCACAAAAACGACCTCAGATTGGAGCTAGAGAGTTGTGCTTGATGATGGTGTCATTAAGCACAAAACCCTATTGAATCATTGGGAATTTATGTCACTTTTTTTCTGGGGCGAGTATTCCAAATTTTCCCCATAGCTGATAGGTTTTTGTGCCGGATGTCACCATCATCAAGCACAAAGTGCAGTGCCTCATCAGTAGTGAAATTTGTGAACACAACCCCTTCACAATCCAAGTTTGCAAATTTCTGAAGAAAGATTGTGGGGTAGCTGAAACTACATTTGGAAATTTGGCATCTGAAAGTTAAGGGTACGAAACCATGAGCTGCTGAACTTGTTGCACCCCCGACCCCAATCACCGCCACAAGGTGCTGGCGAACCAGGCTTCACAAAAGGCCGGATTTCGGCCCAGAGCTGTGCACAAATTTTCTGCATTGCAAGGTGCTTACAACAATCTGAATGAAAGACAACAGGTTTGTTTCTAATTTGATAAGTATGAGTTGTGTTGCACCCTGCACGCAAGAAGTGGCACATTTGAGTCGGAAAAGGTCCCCCGGTGTTTCAGTGAAACTTCAAAATGTCCACAAAGTTCGAGGTTGTTTTGCTGGTTCTGGTGAAATTCAAATCGAATCTCGTGGTAACAATCAAACATCACCGGCATCTCTCATAGCCGACTCGACAACTGATATAGCTGTTGCCATATCAACCCCTTTTCCCCACAAAAGGGCCGCGGCCCGATAAAGTGCTGCATTTTTTCTGGCATGTTGATATTTTCTCCGTTCCTCGCCGGAAGGCTTCTCAGCAACAATCTTCAGCTGATTTGGAGCCTCGACACCAAATGATTCAGATTCAGAACCTAGCTTATTGTAAGCCAAATTGATTCTCGAACAACGTTTTTTTTGCTTGACATTGGTTGATGTAACTTGTTGATTCAAGGGGCAGCTTCTAAGTCCTGCCCGTGCACTGGAGGCTGATACCGAACTCCAGGGCCAACTGCAAGGCATCCGTTTGGGATGCACCTGACAACATGATCATGAGATAACTTCAAAATACTTGAAGATATTTGAAGGTTCGAGGCATTGACCAAATAGATGTCTAAATATATGTCTAAAGAGTCGTGTTGTCCAGCTGGGTTACCGGGCATTGAAACATCCAATATGGGAAAGCGACCATACACATTATCGGCCAAATCCTCAATGCAAGCCGCCGCGCTGTCCATGCAGAAAGGCGATTGGCCTCAGGAGCGGTTGTGGAGAATGGTCAACAGAAAAAAATGCACAGTTGATTCATGTGTTTTCTCCAGAATCGAAACTATAGGGCTATTACGCAGGAGATTGGCATACTTCCGCAATGTCTTGTTCTCATCGCTCTGGGTGTTCACCGGGTCATGCTCGTAGACTGCCATGGGTGGGAAACTGCCAGAATGGTCTAATCAGGGAAATTGTCAAAATGACATGTTCACCCACAACCTAATTACCTGTGCCTGGAGGTGGTGAAGCACTGGCCACTGCTTGGGCTACACAGGCTGGCAAGTAGAGGAACTTGTCTGGCTGGTAGTCTGGACTCGACAGAAATCTTTTGGTCCTGCATCGTTGGTCTACATGTACCCACAAGATCTTGATTGAAATTTCACAGCAACATTGCAACTTTGCTTTGACTTGGCATTGACAAAGGCACTCACAAGTCACTCCCAAAAATCTTATATATGATATATAGATGATATATAGATACATATCATTGAATATCTGCTGCTAGTTGCATTCTTGGAGATTTTGGGAAACTTACCACCAGCCGAGTTGTTTTGAAACTGTTCCAGCCAATCCTCAAGACCACGTCAGATGGACCGAACTCCACCTGCCGCCGGCGCCAGAACTTGGTGTTCAGCTCCTCATGAGAAAGTCCTGGCAAACAGGCAAGGGAGCCCAGGAGGGAAAAGGGTATTAATCTAAAAAATACAATCAGGCTTGATTCATAATCTAAAATTCCAATGCACACAAACCAATCCTGAATCACGAACACGTTCCAATCTAAATAGATGTGGCGCTCCGGGCCCTCCAATGCCCTTCAAATAGGCGTTGCCCAGGTGGTGTGAATAGTGGCCCTTCCTTGGAAAGGGATGGTAACCGTTGATGGTTGAAAAAAATGAATCACCATAAGCTGAATCTTTTGTCACGCTTTATTGGGAAAGATTGAAATGAAAAGACTTGTTATTTGAACCTGATCATCATGCAGAAATCCTAAGTTGTTCAGCACAAATCAACTTGGCAACAAGTTTTAAGCTGATCAATGCGATCAAGGGTCCAGTCATGGAATTGGTCAAACACAACAACTTCCCTCTTTGGCTCATGTACTCTGACAGATTTGTTGGATAGAAACTCGGTCAAGCAGTTCTGGAAATCATTGATGCACCACAGCTCTGGGAAACGATCCAAGTAGGATGCTGTTAGTGAGAAATGGCCATCAATATCGTGACTGTGTCCTGAAGATAAAAAGTCCAATTCACATCCACGCAATCTGTGAAGGCATATTTGTGTTGCCATCATCCGCAGGGATGTTTGATGCTTCACTTCCTTTGAACAATTGTCAGCTTCAATATGAAGAAATACATTTGACCAGTGGATGTACTTCAAGGGCTTTGTCATCATGTACGCGATCAACTCCATTGTTCGGGACCCACTAGCTTTGGTGTTTTGAGGGCTTAGTCCAACTACAATGGCATGCCCATGACATATCACTGTAGTAGCTTGCATCCTGGGTCTACTCCAAGATGCAAACTCTTTTGCCTTCAGAGCCTGGCTTTTTGGGTAACAGTGTTTCTGTTGGTCCATGCCGTCAACAATCATTGAAAGATGGGTGACTGGAGCCCCTGAAGTCGATTGTGTTCGCGATAGGGCCCGGTGGGCCCAGTATATTTGACGATCTTTATATTGACGGGCCAGATGGTTCTTGTATTGTTGAACCTGGGCCAATCTCCCCGGCCCCCTTGGCAGTCTCCGAATGATCAGGCGATGCTTCACACAGAGCGAACATTTCGCATGGTGCGATTCAGCTCTGATGCGAAGGCGGTCCTGGAAGTCGTTCATCCAGACCTCTGGGTGGGCAGGTTGCGGCAAGACATTCATTGTTCTGATATTCAAAAACAAATGAAGATTCAATGATGGATTCAAAAAATAAATGAGGCACTGGCAGAGGAAAATAATTTCGAAGATATGGTCATCTCAGGGTTCTCTGCACGGCAAAGGCGTAGATAGTCCATGATTTTTCCTGGTGGTAGAAATCTCAATTTCGATCTGTCCAATTTTTTGTCATCAAACTTCAAATTCCCTTGTCTTGGTCTCTTGTTTGAGCTTGAATGGTGTAGATCTGGCAAAGTTTCTGCCGCCTGTTCATAGAGACCGAACAAAAAATCATGGACTGCAGCACGCTTGACCGTTTGAGGCAACGGCTCCCGGGGCATATACCTTTTGTCCAGGGGGCAAACTGTGGAACCTGATTTCAATGACGAGATCATAGTGGCAAAGCGTTGTTTCCCAATCGAAAGCAGCTTCATAAATCCTTTGTTGCACATAGGTCGATCCAACAATGTCAAACTTCGAGAACCCCTGCAGCCAGGCTCTTGTGCTCGAAGAAGCTGGAAGACCTCCAGGTGCCGATTCAAGGGTTAGATGGTTGATTGATTGCACACAAACAATGGAGTCCAAAGGTTGCACGGTTAGACGCAATAAATAAATGGAGATATCTTGTGATATCAAAATTGTGAGTTGCAATTGAATCTAGAAGATATCTGAGGAGAGAGCAAAGTTGTCCTGTTCAAGCTTGTCCAGCAACGACAGGTGTGTACGAACCTCAATCAGTCTTTCGAATGTAGCACTTTCTTGAAAGGGTGCGAAACAACGGCCAAAACACCCGCAAGACCCTTCCACCCTTCTTCTCAAATTTGGGACATTCGGTCTTGCACAAGCCATGACATTCTCCTCTGGACGCTTCCTCTTTGCAGGCCTCCGCTTTGCTGCAGCCAGCTGTTTTCCCTGGTGTTGGTCAGTCACTGAAGCTAAACCTGTTTCATCGTCACTGAGCGCAACTATATCGTGCACTGACGGTTGCATCATCTTGGAAGTAATGATGCCACAGACAACCTGTTTGATGAGTGAGACATTCGAAATTCTTTTAGTATGCTTTCAACAAATATTTGGTGGGAACCACTGGAAAAGCTTCACACTTGAAAAGCTCAGCTAAAGCACGACTCCCACAAAGCTGATGATCAGATGCTTCACCTAGGCCAAACGCTGGTGAGGCAGGTTTGGGGCTGAACCTGGGACTTGACTTGGGTTCAGATTCTGAGAACTTGGCCATCAATGGTTCAGGAAGGCCATCCAGGACAGCACAATGGCAGGACGTTCGGACCCCACTGTTTACACCAACCTTTTTTGTTAATAACAACCTAAATGGTTTGGATGAAACTTGGGCCAGAACAGGGATCATGCCCACTGGATAATAATCAGCAATCAATAGAATTTCAGGATCGCTTTGTAAATTACCTTCATGCAGCACTGGAGCATTGTGAAATGTTGTTGATGAAAGGAAATGACATGTCAAGATGCCATTCAAAACATGAGTTTGAGACGTCATTGTTTGAACCTTTGCTTCGGAACCACCCATGTGAAGTTAACAAGCTTCAACAACATCCGCAGTTGCCAAACTCAAACAATCATCGGTATCTCCTTTGGATCGTTTGCCCAGTTTCAATTCAGTGGTTTCACCTTTGGATACAAAAGTCAATATCAACTGTCACTACACCCAACGCATCATTGACTTCCAGGCGATTTCAGATCTTCAAACAGGACAGCATGGCCCCAAAGTCAGCCACCAGGCGGGCTGGACGCCGCCCGAAATGGACAAAAGCACTATTGAGCCGGGAGTGGAAAACACAAAGGATTCAAGTGGTAGTGTCTCCAAATATTGGCCATATTCATGTGATTGGACGGAACTCATGATTGCTGTGAACTTCAGCTAGATCAATTTGCTTCAATTATTGCTCAAAGTTTGCAGCCCCAGATGTTCAATTTTTCACCTTTCGGTTTGAAGTAGCACGGCATCGCAGAAGTTATCTGCCACCAAGTGTATCAGTTGAGATCAATCAACATCACTTGAATTTCCGGGACGGAACATGACCAAAGCTTTCCCTTAGTCTTAGTCCAAGCCCAGCTCATCATGACCAATCACATTCATGGCCATGAAAGCCATTCGCGGCATCACTATGTTTCCCACCGCTTTCAGGCGGTCTTGGTCTTCTGGCTGTCTGGTTTCTGAAAGCCAGGACTGAAGGGGTGGTTTCAGCTTCGAGTACCAATCCTGCTGGGGATACTTCTGAAGCTCTGAGTTGGGAACCAGGTTTGCCGCGTCCTGCCGCGAAGATGAATTTGTAATTTTGTAATGGCTTGTCTAAGACCAGGCGTGGTACAAAGTAGCGGCAGAACAAAATCACATGTTCTCAGCTTGGGGGATTCTAACTATTATATATGGAAATCACATGTTCTCAGCTTGGCTTAGTGATTTTTTAATGCAAACCTCAGAAATCTCGCCTTGAAGAACTTGAAACCACGGCGACACAGCAGGAAGAAAGTGCGCTCCCTCCATACCTCAACTGTCAGTTACTAGATTACTGAACACCTGTCCCCACTAATCTTGCATCTCAAATCAGTCAACGTTTTGATGTGTTTTGAGGTCCAAACAGGTGCGCCACACATGTGGCCATTGACCGTGGCCCAGCGCATGTCAAGCTTGCGAATACGAGCAGCCTGCATGACTTGACAAAAAGCATCAACTGTCAAAAACATTGAAAACCAATAAAAGCAAATTAGATTTTATACCAATTCTGAAGGTAGTAATCATGATTATGTGGCAGAAAGACCTTCTTCAGGTAGTCCAAGACTTCCGTCATATCCTTGGCCAACACATTGCCCACGTTCTCCAAGACGATAAACTTCCTGGGTCGCATGCCCCGATTAAATTGAAAATTGAAGTAGAAACTTTGACAATCTATGTAGACACTTCATGGCACTTCAAAACCTTAGAACTTCAGCAAGTGTGTCAATGAATTGCTCTAATTCAGGTTGGAATCAAGTATGGAAATGTATCCCACAATCGGAAAACCTCCGAAACCAATCCACTTCGCTCATCCTGGAGAGCACGTTTGTTCCCTGCCTTCGAGTTGCCCTGCCAGGTCAGCGAAAGGCATTGTAAATTTGAATCAAGTATGCCGAAGTTTGGATCAAGAGAAACAACAACAAGCTGCAAAGACATGACAAGACATTGACGAAGCAAGTGGCTGCGCCTGGCATGGCCAGCCAGCTGTCAATCCTTCGGGCAGCAAGTGTTGCACAGATGACATGTTAAAGGATGTCACATCTTCGAAGAAGATCGGCTTGGGGTGGCCCGTGTGGTCGAAAAAACCATCGCAGGTTCGCATCAAAAGTACAGATCTGCAGAAGGACGACTGTTCCACCTTATGTGGGATGCAGGCAACACAACATGTCAAGTCATGATGCATGACATGTCAGGATGGGTTGAAGATGGTTGAAGGTTCACTCAGGCCCTTGCAAATGCCACTGGGGAGGTCCACCTTAAGAACAGAAATGTTACAAAAGCCAAGAGCAATACATGTCATGGGAGATTGCCAGAACACAATCGAGCACCGGGCTGTGCCAATCCAAGTTCGAGCCCCCCTATCCCCGAAAATAGGGAGACCACTCGGTATCTCTCTCCCTGCCAGCAACAATGAAAAATGAAGTTGGGTAAGGTGGACAAAAACCAAACATGTCAGCTAAACCTCGGCAGCCATCCATGGCATAACTTTCTTGGGGTCTCCGCGCACACTTCCAGGAAAACGCTGTGACCATCCCTTTGGAATGCCTGGGCCACGGGATGACAAGGACCTAGAGTATGTATGATTTTACTTTTCCTCTATGAATGGACTTGGTATAAAGATTGGTATCATAAGCGTTGGACCATGCAGCCATTCACCCAGAGCCGGTGTGACATACTTTCCAGGTTTTGCATCAGCATCTCGAACTGCTTTCTGGTAATCAGTCCAATGGTAGACCTGTGTAGCAAAGTCCTGCAAGAAAGACTGTTTGATAATTGATACAACTCAGTGGACCAATCAAAAGTAGCTGACAGTGAGATCTTGCCACAAACGCGAAAATTCACCGGTCCCGGCTCCCACGGACTGAAAGGAACTTTGTGTTGGCCTGCGTAGTGGCCGAGAAGCATCCTGAGGCTGGGCAAGTGGGCTTCAGTGGATCACAAAAAAAACAACTGTGTTATGTTGTTTGGGCTCGGACTGATGGTGCCAAATCCCGTCAATGTCATTGACTTCCCAGAAACCAGCTTCCCTTTCAGAGGAAGTTTGTCGCCCTTCCTTGGTTTTTTCACCGCCTCAGCACGTGCTGTGACATAGAATCAACTTTAGGTTGCAAGACAATTTCAAAATGTGATTTGTTGAAGTCATGGTGATTTGTTGAACCCAGTTACCAACTTGATGCACATCTTCTTTCTCTGCTGAAGCGGCCAACAGCCAGGTTTGAAAGCCACAACATCGCCATCATCCCGAAGGACGCGGGCAAACTTCGGGGACCCTTTGGTCTTGGCCACAGTGGCCTGACATCAGAATGCATGGGATAACATATATTGGGGAAACATGTTTTGAAGTGATGGTGCTAGATGATGAAAAAGAAACATAGTGGCCTTCACCGGCTTTCTCATCCGTTGCTCGGGCTCCAAACTCAGAAAGCCGGCAACGCATTTAAAAATGAACAATCAGACATGCTTGAAACCTGTTTGCATGATTTGTTTGAAGCTCTGCCTACATGATTTGAAGTACGTTGACATTGATATGAAGTACGTTGACACTGATATGATCTGATATGAAGTCAAGGCAAAGTTATGTTGAGGCTCTGGCTCGCTGAGTTCACAGATGTCAGCAAGTGGCATTCTACGAAACTTGGGCTTGGTGCAAAAAAACTACCATAAGCTGACTCAAGTTAACTGATCCCACGGCAGTCACTGACGATTCTGCAGTCATGTCCATGGTACAATCTTCAGATTTGTTTTGAAAGCTCACATCAGAGAATGGGTGTGACTCAAACCTGAGCAACCTTTTCCATTCTTTTCCCCTGTTGCACGCGGCTATCAGGACCACGACATGTGACACTGCTGAGTCCTTGCGGCCGGAGCAAGATTTCTCTACATGAGAAATGGCATGAAGATTGCTCTGAAAAGTTGTTGTGTTGTACCTGTGTTTTTTTGTCAATCTGATGGAAGTCACTCAAAAAACAACTTGATTTGATTCAATTTGCAATGTTTTGATTCAAGTTTGAAATCAATCAAAGCCTGGCAGACTGAGATTTCTGGGAGGCTGGCAAAGCAGCAAATTAGTAGCGCGCCATTCGCAAGTGCCTGTCGATCCTAATCATGCAGTGCTGGGGATTGCTTCAACTCTTCTTCAAAATAAAGTCATGACATAGATGCATAAGTAGAAATTTTGCACTGGGCCCCAAACTCGTCAAGAAAAGATTGAAGCAGCCGGCATCTCCTGACCAAGGAATCAGCATCAATATACAGCAACATCATAATTGACCTGCGTATGAAATTAAAAATGAGAACGGAGGGAAAACCAGTCCTTCGCAAGGTTTCTGGTGACATCTGATCATATTCATCTCGGTTGGGATCTGATGGTTCAGTCCTGAATGTGAACTTATGCTATCTAAGATTTGCACTTGAAGCACGCAGTAATGTGCTCAGTGCGAGACAGCGGAGACCAGTCTCGAATTGCATTCTGCGTGGCAACAGCTGTAAAAAGAAATCCCACGAACATGCAGGCTGAAAACAAACTTGATACCGACCTGGCGCCGAAACTCTTGGGAATCAGATTCAGGTGGCTGTTCCTCAAATCAAGTTGCTGAACCATTTTTACACCTTGTGTCCTCCAAAGTTTGTTGAATCCTGCAATCAACTGATCAGCTGGGGGTCCATACTTCAACTCGTCGTCTCTTCGGTGTCCGGGATCGAGACTTGGTTGTATCCTGCAAGTCAAGGTGATATATAATAGTAAGAGTAGAGAATAAGTATAAAGTGCTGAGGAAAACCCACAAGTGATGGCTATAGATCGTTCTCCTCTTGATTGGACATCCGAAACCTCACATAACATAGCAAGGAAATCCAATTCAGATTCAAAGAGAGAAACAAGTTTGTCAATCAAACATGGCTGATATTGCAACGCTGGAACCTGGGGTGCAAACGGTGTCAGATTACACCCAAAAAGGCTCCTTAATAGAGGAACAATGAGCCAGAGCCAATGGCAATGCGAAACCAACAGTGTCCAATCACACACTGAGGCCCCAGGCCTCGGTTTTGAAGTCGCACCCAACGCTGGTTTGGTGGCCTGGCATTTTGATCATAGGTGGTGAAGGGGTTCTTGGGACGTGTTGCAAAGAGTTGATGCACATTCAAAGTTGAAATGAATCAAACCATTTTAAATACTGATCTGGCCTCCGTTCCGGGCACTACCCACAGCCGGCAACATTTTGAGAAAAAAGGGGGCATGCGCGAGTTCACAATGTGACGCTGTGTGAAAGTTCTTGAACTGTTGTTCCCACGAACTTTGAAACCACTTTGAGTTCTCAATCCGAAAATTGACATGCAATTCTGTGGAAATTCAGGTTTATTCAATTTGGACCCCCGAAAAAGGAAACAATTGGTGGTGATTCCACATTTGTCCCATCTCAGGGTTGAACGCTTTGCAGATGCTGCTGCACCATTGGCCTGATGGGCGCAGTCATTTGCACAGCAATCCCATTCCTATTCAGACCTTACTTGTATATATATATATATACATTTATATACATATAATGAATCATTATGTACATATATATAGATATGTATATTCTGATCAGATATGATTCATTGAAACATCTTTGAACTCCATCAGCCAACACATACCTTCCCATCACTATGACCTCTGCATCTAATTTTGTGCAGCAATGGCAATTCCCTGCTACCGCACCTCTTTCCGAGGTCATCCTTTCCCATGATGCCAGATACCTTTGGAAGCAATGCTGTGGGACTGAGCGGGGGAGGTGGCTCAAAATGAAACAATGTAGAATCAATTGAAGTTGAATCATTCACCTAGAAAAATCAAAAGCCAAATTCTCAGACTCTGGGGCCCCTGGCTTTTAGTTGACGGGTTTTTTGAGCCACCCCCCAGCGCCCGACGGACGGCCAGTGTGTGATCCCGACCCTTCCCATCGTGATTATCTTGATTGAAGAAAATGTACCATGATATTTTTTGTGAAAACATCATTCCGGATTGGGATCACGAACTATGCAGATGGGTCAAATGTGTTGAATTTAACTAACATAAGGCCCCAGAGGCACCACCCTACAAATCAATGGAACAGTTTAATTGTGATTCAATGGAACGATGTGGGGTTTCGTTTATTCACCACTAATCCCATAAATATGACAACCCCATAATATATACACAGTTTTACAGTACATGTGTATATACATATATACACATAACACTTACACATAACATTTTCTTTTTCTTTTTCTTTTTCTTTTTCTTTTTCTTCGCGGCTCAAGTCCACCAAACAAGGTGAACAAGAGCATCAGTCATCAGTCCAGCTATCTTAGCTAGGAAGCTGCCTAGCCAGCTAGTTTTTTCCTTGCTGTGCTCCAAACCCCTGGTTGCATAGCAAAACCCCAGTTACAAGGAATCAAAACTTATGACGATCCAGTCAAAAGGGCATTGAAGATCATCAAGAACAAGCTTCAAGGTATCCAAGGCCCAACAGAGACGGACCAACCAACAACTGAGGAGAAGCAACCCGAACGAGGTCCTGCCAAGGAAGGGGAATACATGTATCTCCGTCCTATTGCATTGTCAGAAATTGGTGATCGAGCACACGGAGTGTTCAGCGTTCAAGGTGTGAAGGTCGGTGAGAAGGGCCCAATGTCGAAACAGGAGCTCTACGATCTGGTCGACAAAGCCAGTGAGCGAGGAATCACCATGACATGCAAGGAAGTGTTCGAGGCTTCAAAGTTTTCGGATCACTCTATGTATTCGAAGATCCCATTGAAGACCACGATCGGCAAGTTGAAGATTTTGCCGCTCAATGGGGGGTACTTTCTTGGTCATTCCTTCGTTGGATCAGGGGCGCATTTTCCCATCCCAACGGGACCCAATCCACGACAAGACATTACCACCACCGAGTACAACTATGGCTTCTACTTCAACAGATCACTCCGGCACTTCATTGGTAGGAAGAGA
>BGPT01003899.1:1548-24988 GCA_003297045.1 Symbiodinium sp. clade C Y103
TCACGTTAGGCATCTTTGGGCGCTATGTTAGAGTATGTTTTTTGGACCTTTCCGGCTCGCCGTGCCACTGCGTTCTGGTGTTCAGGAGCGTTGCCCCCATGGGACCTGTGGCAAGCAGACGCGTATGCTGAAAAGCCTTCAAGATGGCAGCAGCCGCAGCAGCATCGGTTGAAAAAACTCTAGTTACTTTCAATTCTCACACACAAGTTGACAAATCATCCCATATGCCTCTAAGTAGAAACCCATGATATCTAAAAGTCGTATATATATATATATATTGTGTTTTTGAGGGTGGCCACAAAGAACGCACACCGTTGTATTGTTATCGAAATTTATCATAAAAGATTCTCACAGTATCATATATAACTTATTATCATAGTTTTGAGGGTGGCCAGGAGAACTGTGCCCCGTTATATTCTTGTCATGCTTTTGCGTACTTTTGAGGGTGGCCGCGGTATGTACACACCCGTGTATGCTTATCATAATTTATCATAGCTTTGAAGGTGGTGAGAAATGGTGATTTCACCATCNGCGTACTTTTGAGGGTGGCCGCGGTATGTACACACCCGTGTATGCTTATCATAATTTATCATAGCTTTGAAGGTGGTGAGAAATGGTGATTTCACCATCAAAATGCTGAAAGCGTGCCACATATCTATATNACACCCGTGTATGCTTATCATAATTTATCATAGCTTTGAAGGTGGTGAGAAATGGTGATTTCACCATCAAAATGCTGAAAGCGTGCCACATATCTATATATGTATAATATATATTTGTCTATTTATGAGCAACCAAACCCCAAATTGTGACAGCTGCCACAAACAGTTCTCGAGAAGAAAGTTCTCCATGGCGATTTCCGGGGTCGGCGGCAGGGGCGGCAGCCCTTAGATATAAGAGTTAAAAAAAACTAACATCGTTGGAATAGTCTTGGAAATCAATGCCCCAGTGTGAGAAGAACAGGGAAAGAACTCTCAATTTTATCAAGTTCATCGGTAAAGCTGAACTTCATCGTGACACAGCCCCAGTCCTCCCCGCCATCTGTCAACAAGCTATTGAACTTGGTGAAAGTCATAGGGTCCTAGTGTTGTGCCGTCCAAATTGAACTTTTGGATCTGACTTCTGCTCATGACATTCTCCTTTGTCAGCCTTGCTGCTCATGTCTCGGATCCATCTCATGTCGTAGGTGGCACGAAAGAAATAGCCTTTGGAAGATCCTTGGAAGAATGAAAAGTACGCCACATGTCTAGGTAGTTGGCAAGCTATCCAGCAACTACATCGCCACCTCAGGTCCACATGGTTTTTCTTGGGTGCAAAAAAGTGGGACTCCTCCAGCTCATCATCAACTTCATCAGAGGTACCTGAGCCCAGTGGTTGAGCATTGCCCCAGTCGCATGACTGGGAGATGGACTTTGAATCTCTTCTTGCAAGAGATCACCTAAGACATGAAATGTAGCATGCCTGTGGATCAAAACCCTGGTAACGTAGTGCGGTGAACATACAAATAGCTTGTAAATTGATATGCATCCCAAAAAGACATGTATTGTAGGTTTTGAACCATCCCCAAACCGATTTCAAGCATCTTCTCCCAGCCCATAGTTCAAGTCCTCCTTGATGGTCGTGTCAACAACATGACGTAATGGCCACCATTCTCAGACGCAGCGACAGTTTTGGTTCCCTTCAATCACAACGTATAATTCCGTTTCCTCTGATTTCCCACCTAAATTCTGGTCATAGTACTGCTGGTACAATGCCACTAAATCCAAAAATCATGAGTTCGTCGTCGTCTGTTCAATAGCCAGTACTTGCAAATGATGAGCCTTGGCATGTTGGACCATTACCCTCTGGCAATCAAACATGGCTAGCTGGGAAATCCCACCAAAAAATTGCGTTTTCATGGGAAACAAATTGAAGAACCTCCAACTGATTGGGGAATTTTCCAGCAAGCCATGTCTGATTGCCAGGTGCCGCTTGCTGGCCTCGTGCAAGCTTACTATTGCGACGGCTTCCACGCATCTCAGGTCGGCTCATCAGCTCATCACATGTTTCTTCATAAATTTTGCATCGATCCGATCGCACATCCTGGCAGCCCGTGCCTATCCTTGTCTATGATTGCAGCTTGTGATCCTTTCATTTGCTTCATTGCTCCATGCCGTTGGGCCAGTAGTCGTCTTGTGAAAGAAATGGTACGGAAATGTATGGAAAGGAACCAATATGTGGTCAAATCAAGAGTGGTTTGAGCGGGCACAAGAGTCCTGACAGTGCAGCTCAGGGCCGCACAGCTTCCGGTGCGGTCAGTTGAACACCAAGTCGCGGGGAAGGCTTGACCCAAACCTGTGGCGATCGCAAATTGTCTTGACTCAAAGGGACTCTCCATCCCATCAGGGGCCATCAGTCACCCATTCAATATGCAGCTCAAGACTCGTTCAGCGTTCTACGATAAGTGACAGGAAATCATGTGATTTTATCCAATCAATAAGTATCGAAAATATCCAAGCCATCCCAATGCATGCTGTGCAATACACACCAAGCTCCGCCAAGCTCTTCACATCCTCTCCATAGTCCGTCACAATGGAGGTGTGCTTAGCCCATGCCAACTCCTAGGGCTGGTCGCATTGCAGTGGATTCGGATTCATGTGCCAACATGGGACCGTTGCACCAAAGTCATCCCAAGTTGAGTCCTATAGTCTGCCAAAAAACAAGTTGAAGGATTCGGTTGTCACCAAGTCCTCCTCCTCTTCCTCTTCTGTGTCGCTGCCTGTGAAGAGAATACAAACACGAATCTTGCAACAGCCCCGACTGCCTGCGTAGGTCGAGAAAAGGAGACTTGCGGAGATAGCGTACATTGCACATTCAAGGCTTACAATTAAACAGAATGGCGCTCCCAATTGAGACCCCTAAGAAGTTGTACCTCATCCTACCTCTCATTATGATCAAATTGCAAGTCCAGACTTTCTGTCAGACGCTCGGTGGCCGCCTTTGGCCATCCTACCTTGCTCTGCAACCTCAGAAGCCGAGGGCCAACAAAGATTCATCAGCAACAACAGCTTCCATTGGGGTTAGAAAAATCAAGTGAAGACACCTTGCTAGTCCATACGAGTACTAAGAGAAACCGTAAGGAACCAAAAGCTTGGCCACCCCTGCGTAAGAAAATGAGGGCCCAAAGCCGCGATCATCCTCGGCAGTGGATCGAAGTTCCGTGAGACTCTGCACTTTGTTTTGGACAATTGGCAGTCCGAACTTACACATAGTATCCATCTATGATGCGGAAAAAACATGACAAGTATGCACAGTGGAGTAAATGCAGTCCAGTGACCTCAAGGTTGTTCGAACCAAAATACTAAATTCCGCCCATCACTGACAGCAGCAGTTGCCAAGGACCAACCAACTAAACAAGTGCTCACCCAAAACTACAATGCCTCACAAGCATGGCTTTTCCCATCAAATGATTTGGGGCTGAGGTAGCTCCATAGGATTTTGCCTGGACTGGGTCGTAATCAAGCTAAGAAGTCAGCGTTTGGAGATCCGAAGTACTCCGCATCCTGTGCCAGTGGGTAAAAATGTTGCAAGCTGGCCATCGCTGAGACTGGGTTAATCTGGACATAGCGTGTGACATAGGGTGATATGTGGCCAAGCAGAACCTAAACCACGCTGGTCCGTATGGACAAGGACCGCCTGGAGTTGTATTGGGGTTTCTGAAAATGGGGGATCCCCAAAACCCTGGGTTTCCATGCTAAAATGGCCTAATTTTGGATGATCTGGGGTACCCCCATTTTAGGAAACCTCAATGCTTGTACATCTTTAGTCTTTAGACCTGCACCTATGCAAGAGATCTTGTCACTGCCCAAAAGCTCCACATCCCAGCAGAGTTTCACAACCAGAGGGGCGTTACGCTCCGGATTCTTCAAAGGCGGCGCAAAATCATTGGTCTCAATCTGGTGGTAGCAGCAGGAACTACTCAGGAACTACCACACTTGTTAGTCGCGTTCTTAGGAAGAAAGTATTGGCTCCTTTGTAAGACTTGCTACTATGATAACATGCAAAACGAGGATGAACAAACAATCCTTGCAAAGCTGGGCTTGGCTGAAATGCCTTCTGATCATTTCTGATCATGTTGTGCACTGAATGGTCGGAGACCGGTCCCGACCGCAGAACTGATGACGCGCCCAGGCTTCCCGACTGGTGTGGGAACAGTTGTGCTGGGGCTCCTTCCAATAGGATCCTGGTAGGGCTGAGCCGTGCAGCAAATCATAGATCAACTCATCACAATGTAGATGCACCATAGATGTACGGCAGAGTTGGTCTGTCTCACTAGAAAGGCAACAAAATGTCACAAACATTAACAAATTTAGTTCGCAAGCGTAGTCTTGCTTGAGCCCATGGAGAACCCACGCAGCATCCATATCCAAAGGATTGATTCAATTGAGTCACAGGAGTGCTAGAGTTTATCATCCAGCAGCTAAGTGCAGCTACTTTGCAAAGGGGTTGTTAGAAAATGTTAGATCTTTTGAGTGTTTGGAAAACTGTCGAATCTTCGAAGATCTTTGGAAACGGCGCAAATTGTACGAGATCCTTGAAAAGAAATCCTAGGGTGTGAGGCCACAGGAGCTGACTTTGGGGTGCGCAAAAGAACACAGTTGTTTATGTTATGATACCCTGCCCCACCAAAACATGCAACCATGACAAGTCAGAAGTCAACACGAGCTTCACAACTTCTCAAACTGGCCAAGGATGCAAGCACGGGTTCTTCTTCTTGGATGGAGCGCATGCTGCGTGAGCTCAATGTCTTTCCGAAGGGGATGTCATTTGCCTCATTGAACAGGAATTCACACCGAAGAGGTTGGCTCCTCGCAGTTGGATCCATTCCAAACCACCATGCGATATACTGAGATACAATTAAAACATGTGAAACCATGGAAACCATGGACTTGTTCATGCCCGGTTTCGTCCGTAGCAAATTCATGTGTCTATGGAATGGAAGCAAATGATATCCAATTAGCTTGATGTTCACATGTCCAAAAAAATCTGCAGGCATCCGGTCCCACCGCTGGGAAGCACCACAGAGGGCAGAAAAAGGTGGGACCCAGCTTCGTTTGACCTGAGCGCTGTGTGCTCTGGCGATGGAGAAAAAAAACATGGGTCTAATTAATTCCAGAAATATGGATACTTAGGATGCTCCATTTGATCCGCCATATTAATGTTGAAAATAAGGATACAGTACACAGTGGAATTTGGTTTGGGATTCCGTACTGTAGTTGTGGGTAACCCCTCTGATTGATTCCACTTCATAGTATCACATGGCTCCTGGGTTTCTTTGCTGCAAGAACCGTCAAATGCTTGAAGAAAACTTCTTCATACCCGCACACTGGTAAACATAGGATATTGAAAAGTTGTGGGCCCTAAGAAGTCCTTGGCAGCTCAGGTTTGGAGCAAGACAACATCAACGAAGAGGTGCAATATATTGTAATTATACATATATATATATATATATATTTATTTATTTATATTTGTATTTACATTGACATATATACACTATACATAGATATACCTATATATATGATATTATATGATTATATATGACATATTATTACATAATATCTAGTATCCAGAATCGGTATGCGCAACATGCGGTACTTTGATATAGGTATAGGCACAGAAGCATTTATTGACATCGTCGTGCCACGAAGCTATCTCAGTCTTTCTTCAAGCAGGTTTTGCCTACAGTAGCAGGATCTATAGTTGCTTAGCTTTCGTAATCCACATCTCATTTCTCGCTCTTTTCAATAGAAAGCACAATCAATCCGCTTCAGGTGTTCCAAAAAGTGCAACCTATCACTCTCCAAACTCTATTGTCTTCCAGAATTGGCTATCCATCCAGTGTCTTGAAACATGATGGTGATCAGTGATCAAGGCAAACTCTTGGTGAAGTCCGTTTGGACATGCACAACACCCAAATGAACCCCGAATCTTCGTCAGGAATCTTTGTATGGCCATGTGGGATCTAAATTAGGAAACCGTCTTTTGTGGCCAAAGCTCTCAGGTCAGGTCACAAAAAGCAGGTGGAGATGTGGACTTACTCTTCACAACCTTAATCATGTCCTTTCTGCTTCTAATTAGGTGTTACTTGCTCTCAACCGTACATCTTGTCCCATAATTTCCCAATATTTTGCTTCTCTATTGGTCGCCACTTTGTCGGAGCCGTCTGCATTCTTTTGCCCAGGGTCCAGACATGTCCAAGATACTCTCGGCTGGCGACAAACACCTCGTGAGCAGCAGGTGTGACTGCAGACAGTGAGTATCTTCGTCCAGGGTGAGTCAGAACGATCCATGTCCCAGCCCCGTCCAACAAAACGTCTGCTCAAGTGTGTGGAACAGCGGCTTCAAAGTTGAATTGGAGGGGTTCAATGTGAAGATAAGACAAGGATGAACAAGGTGAAAGTGTAAGCATCAAAAAATGAATGAAAAACTGGTCTATTCTATATTAATCACCTGCCCATCTACTCCAAACCACTTGCATGCAATTCATATTGTGAATATGAATACTGGGGTCGCTACTTGGTTGTCTATGCACCTGTCAAAGCCTCGAGTGAACTGTTTTGGAGCAATGACATTCAACCTTTGCAGAATTGCCGGCTCAAACGGTTCTGCACCAGTCTCGGAAAGATCAAAAACAATCAGCAAAAATGCTACTTTATCATACTTTATCTACATGTTGGCTTCAATACAAGTCATCTTGACCTGGAAATGCACCAGCATCAGATAGCATCAGGCAAATAGCTGTGCCCAGGCCACCGTACAAGATGCACTGGGCAGCGTCCAAAGAATCGCCACCCAAGCCGGGTTGGGAATGGCAAAGGATTTGAAGGACCCGATGGGACCAGACAAAACAGGTTGTCACAACAAATTTCCCAAGTTATGTTCGTACATGCATCACCTGAACTTTATATAATGCATATAGTACCATATAGTAGAATTAAAAACGTCTGATTTAGTCTTGAGATGTTCTGAGCTGATCATGCAAGTTTCTTACATGTATGCACGCCAATGCGCCCGCTGCAGAAAGCAAACACCTCTTACCTTCCTCACTTGTGCCACAAAGATGCAGAGGCAGATGCAGATAGATTGGAAAAGCCAATCACACCTTCATTCTCAGCCAGGATCCTGAGAGTGGGATTGATTCAAACGTAATCAGATTGCCACACCAACTGCTCAAATTGCGAAGGGTGGAGTTGAAACCATGGATTTGGCATGATTTAGCAAATCTTCCGCTGCTGTGACCTAAGTGACTACGAAACTGTGAGTGAAATTCCAGGAAATTCCCAGTGCTCGAAGCTTTCAGACTGCATGCGTCTTTGAGGCTGTGCATTGGCTTTGTTGGATGGGTGCAGGGCAGCTTTGGCCATGTCCCAGCAGTGCATGGCATGTCATCGTCAGCCCTTGAAGGTCATGTCATGGCATCTATGTTGTACCAAACACGGCAAGGGCATCCTCAAAGGATGCCTACAGTTGCAATGGTTCCAACAGATAGATAGATAGATAGATAGATAGATAGATAGATAGATAGATAGATAAGGAAGGTAGGTAGGTAGGTAGGTAGGTAGGATTTTCAAATACCTTAACGATTCTAAACTATGATCTAAGAGTCTAATATGATATAATACAATCTTTTTACTTATGATTCAGTCATATCAAATCACATCAGATCATTTCCAGTGGGGTTCCTTCCCAAACATCCAATGAGTTGGCCGCTTTGTGCCAGGCTGCTCTGTTCGAGGAACTGAAATGTTTTCTTTCTCACCCACTGACATTTGCGCCGTTTCGTTTTCTATTACTGTTGATTGTTCTCTCATGTTGTCTATTGTTTGCAAAAGGATACGGGATGCAACTGGCATGTCAGAAATGCCTTCCTTATGTATCCTTATGTCAACAAAACACCATGGTCTTATGGTAGCGGAATCTCAGCGTTGAGTGCGTTCTGAACCGTAGCGCCTCGGGCTGATGTCTCATGCTCTTCTCCGTGGCTGTACTCATAAATCCGATGTGTTGCAACTCTGTCATCTTTGGCTTTCAGATCGCAGAAGCTGCGCTAGACATGGTTTGAAAGGTCTTGAAAGTCTAGGATCCAAGTGAAGAAGCAAAAGTCCTGAGGCTTCAACGCCTTGCCACACACCACCTCGCTGTGGTCCTGCCAGACTGCATCATGGTGGCATAAACCAAATACATCTGATACAAGCCTTTGGACATGTTCTGGTCTGCTATGATGAAGATAGTCCTTTCTCTGATGCGTCTAGTCGAACACCAGCTAAAAAAACTCTGATCACCACCTTAACATCACTTAACATCCTGAACTTTTGCAAGAACTCCAACGATCCCAAACCTTGCGGTGAGAAGGTGAGGGGCTGCGCCCTGTCGAGGCATCACCGAGGGTGATAGAACGGATGGTTGTGTACACACCACTGCCAGTGGAGACCAGTATTAAATGGCTTTCCAACATGGGAGTGAGACTCATTGGCTCATTATTTTCTGGTTTTGAGCAGGTGTCCACAAATGACGATGAATTTGCATGACTGCCATCCTTCATCTTGTACAAGTGTTGCCATTTCACGCACGAATAAGAATTCTTTTCCAAAGCAAGCAAAGGAATTTGGTGCTGTATATGTGTATGCGTGTGAATCGTGTGGCAAATACAGCGAAAATTTGTGGTCTACAGAGTCAAACCTTCCATTGCAGTGATTTCATGTCGTGCTTGCACAGGGGACAGCCTACTTTGGCCACGAGCTAGTCAGCTCCACAAAAGGCAGATCGGTTGTCATTTCGGGAGTTTCCCCATCGAACGACGTCGCAATATGATGCAATACGGCCATACGATGCAATACATGGGAATTTTGGCTGGGCGCCATTTTGGTTGCAATGCTGCCAATGTCTCCAGTCTCGAGTTTTTCTGGAGAAAAACTCCATCATGAAGCAGCTTGTTCGGATTTCGGCGGATTCTTGTCATGCCTTCAGGCTCGGACTTGCTTTGTAGCACCGTAACCGGTGGAGCAGTTGCCTGGGCAAATGCAATTTCAAGCAAAATGTCACAAGTCTTCGGTCATGTTGGAATGTAGCAACTTGAGAAAGTCCCTGCAATCTCCCAACAATCAGAACATCTACAGTCCTCAGATGACTGGAAGCTCAAGCCAGTCCCAGACCCCTTCCAGTTGGAGTTCTTCCTGCAAATCTCGTCCAACGCAGGCACCTGCACGACTGTCGTTGGATATGACCTTGGCTGTTCCGCAAAGTTTGTGCGCGGCATCAATCTGTCTCCGTCCAAATTCTCTTTGGATCTATTTGGTCAATCTGCTTCCTTACAAGTACTTTGCTTTGAACACGGATCGTTGGTCTGATGGAAGGACCAAGGAACCACTGCCATGATTGGAACATATTGGAACCAATCTCTGTCAGGATGCCCGAAGAATTCCAATTTGTGATCATTGAACGCTACATTGGACATGACCTTGGCATCCTCATTGAGGGCCAGCACCAATCCAAACTGGTCGTTTTAAACCTTTTCACCAAATGAAGATGTCTTTTGCGGTCCCATTCCTGAGCAAGGGACACTACTCTTGACTGTGTGGTGGGAAAGACCTTGGAGAACAGTTCGCATCATCTGGATCTGTCCTGGACCGGAAGGATTTAGCGGCTATATTCTTGCAATGTCCCGGCAGAATTCACCCACTTGATTCGCATCTTAGCTCTTCAGTGCTCAAGTATTCTTCATACAACTGCATCTCGCAAGATCAGCAAAAGAACAGAATGTTCTTTGCGAGGTTTCAACTAAGAGCGTAAATATAGTACTACTCATTTGACCTGAGAAGTAAAATAGATGTTAGATATTGAATATAGAATAATATAGATAGATTAGCACCGAGCAGTCAGCATAGTCAACAGCTGCACTCAGAGCTCCACTGTTGGTCTGTAGGTGACAACTCTCGTAGAGCTCGATGCTCCAACAGGCCTCAAAGTGTAAGTTGAATCAATCCTTTGATTTGCAGCTGCACATTTGATCACTTTGGCCTGAAGATGATTATAACTTCAAGGACTCTAAAATGAATCCCACCTGACTAGCCTTCCGGCAGAGCCAATTTAGTTCATGAATCATCAGGTGTCATATTGAAATGAAGACGATGATGTAGTGTACTTATTATCTTCACCAGGAACAGCAAAAACAGTGCGTAGAGTGAAGACCTGTTAGGACAATCCGCAGCTAAAAGCCGTGCGTCTTACTCCAAAGTTCTTTTTGATCCAGCTTGTGATGTCGACACATGCAGAAGGCCAGCAAGCCTCGCCGATGTGCTGGTCGCATTTCCCAGAGATGGTGAAGAGCGGGAGAATCTGCTTGGCCTGAGAACTTGCTCCAGGTTCTGCTTGGGCCAGGCTTTCGTTTGCAGTGGGAAAAAACACATTCAATCTACTTCAATCAACAATAAACTAGATATAGATTACCGCCAAGGAAGCGTAGCAGCTGGAAAGCTCTCTCAAATGCTTTCCATCATCACGTCACGTCTGTTTAAAGACACGCATTACATTCAGCTCCTGGTCGCATATGTGCACATGTCAAAAGAAGCAACATCGTCATGTGAAGCAAAGGTTGATGGTACTTGGTGTCTCATTTCGAGCCATGGACATACAGCGTCTACAAGTCGTGGTTGCGGCTGCATCACGTATGTGTGTTATTGTATATTAGGATATGACTGATCGTGCCCGGTTTGACCATCTTCCCACAAAGATTTAATATGTGTATGCCATGCCCTTTCCGCCACACTGCGCCTCAGGCTTTTCTCCTCCTCCAGCAAAGCCCAGGAAACTATAGCAATCATAGCAGTTGGAAACATCCAAAACCAGCAGGCCCAGTAGGTTGGAAGTTCGACCCTATTGGGAGCTGGGTATTCGGAACCTTGGAGCTGAGGTCGTGCGTGTGTCCATCAACGGCCTCCTCGCAGCTCAGCTCACGGCAAAAAAATGATAAACAAAATGTCAGTGGCAAAACCTATGATAGTAATATGATAGTGATATGATACTGATATGATACTGGTATGATAGTAATATGATACTGATATAGTTGTGAATACTTGCATATCACTATGTACACTGTCATATCACTATTAAACTATGAGTGATGTAGTTATGAAATGTTATGAATACTTGCATATCACTATAATTCTCTATATATGATCACTATCATATCACTATGATATCAAAACAAATGCAAAGGTTCTCCAAAGGCACCTTTCTCTTGGAAGGATCTTAGATCTAAGTCTGGGACCCAAAGGCGCTTCATCTCCGATTTCCGCTCGTCCATGTCCTGTGTCGGGGAAGGCTGGATTTGATACATTTTGACACCAATGTTTTCATTAGACAGTTCATTGGCGCCAAAGAGGGACAGCAGAAGACTTCGCCAATAGTCCGTATGTCCTCGCCTTTCGGATCAGCGTATCGAAAATTCCAACCTGGTGGAAAAGGGAAGACTTTACCAACGCATTTGTGGAAGGTCAAAACAGGCTTCAGATGCAGCTTGCATGCCGACAGGAAGAAGTGAGTCGGAGAATGGGGAGAGACAAGGCACCAGCAAGTCTTTTCAAGCAGAAAGGTTCCTTGAAGCAGCAAGGATCGCGCATCTCTCTTTTCGTGCGTTTTCTCCAATATATAAATTAAATCTCAGACTATAGTCTCATTTAAGCAGCTCAGCCTTACTTCACCGCATTGGATGAAGCAAATCCACACGACCTGAAAGCAAAAAGGTAATCTTGTGCTCACACATTCTAGGAAATCCTTGAGCCAAATCTTTGTTTGGCAGCGTCTCGACATATTTCTAAGTTTTAACCAAGTTCAGTGCTACCTCTGCATGCTCGGTCCAAGGGAACTGATCAAACAAGCAAGCTCCTTGAATCCGAAGGGATTTCATGCGGGACAGGTCGCGCACCAAAGTTTGAGGATTGCAGGAGATGTAGATGACCCGATCAAACCTCGAAGACATCTCTCTGGCCCGATCGCTGAGGCCAGCTCTTGGGGGATCCAGCAAAAGTGTGCTGAAATCGTAATCTCCCAAATCACAGAGCTCCTCGAAATCCATTTCTTCGGCTCTGCACTTCTTGAATTGCAGGTTCTCAATCTTGGCTTCTTTGGCACATGCCTTGGCTGCTGCCAAGGAATTCCCATCCACTTCTGTCGCCAGGACTTGGCGGAAGCTGGAGGCAGCTGGAAGGGTAAAATTGCCATTGCCACAGTAGATCTCCAGGAGGTCCTGAGACGAGCTATCTCCGAGCTCCTGTAGCAGCCATGACTGCATCAACTGATTTAATTTCAGATTGGCTTGAAAGAAACTTGATTCCAACAGCCGTTGTGAATACAACTTACCTGCTACCTCATTCTCTTGTATCAAGAAGCTTCTGCGAGCAGGGAACGCCAAACGTTGCCCACGTGCACGCAGCACGATGTTGGCATCCACCCTTTTGGACAGATCCTGTGCTCTTTTGGCGTCTTCATCATCTAAGCGCCTGTGATACATGATCAAAGTCAGCGCTTCACCAACAGTGTTTGACAAAAGTTCAACCTGGAAGGCTTTCCAGCGCAACTTGTGTTCTTCAGACAAAGCGACCTGCAAATCCAACATCAATTGATTTATGCGATGGGATGCTATCGGATAATTGTTGACAGGAATCCAGGCATTGGAGTCTGGATCAAAGACAACATATTGAATGGATTCATCTTCGGCATGTCTCAACTCAAATCGGAGACGGTGCCTGTAATGCAGCAGCTCTGGCGAGCGTATCACCTCCATATCTACAGCATCTCGGGTGAAAGGCTCCGCCAAAAGCTGCTCAACGAAGGTCACTTTCTGTTGCAAATCTGCTTCGTATTCACTGCAGTCAGGTGCAGTCAATGGTGGACAGCGACGGACCGGCTCAGCCACCAGACTCCTTTTGCGTTCAGCTTTCTTCAAGCGCCGTTGATATCGGGTTCCCTGCGACCCCTGCGACTCGCACGCCTCCGCACGCAGGGATCTTGACTTCCAGACCGACTTTGCAGCCCATGCTCCAGGCCCAAGGGCAACAGCGCCCCATCCAGGAAACGGCACAAAGCTTGTCCGCCTTGTTCTGTGCTCGAAGACTCTGTGAGAGGCAAACGGCCAAAGACCCGCTTTGATTGGGGGCCGCAAACAAAGCATCTAGTGGGTTGCAGGAGGAACTTCTGTCAGATGTGATATCATCTCACTGATCTCACTGAGGCGGGGCAAGATGTCGGCCCTCACCTGATTAGATTCTTGAGCCAAGTTTTTTTCCAAGCCTGGGACCTATTTGGCTGGATCACATGAGCGCACAGCAAACTGATGCAATCGTTGGAATGTTCTCAGCAGTTCATGAAAACATAGTCCAAAGAGATGTGAGAGATCCCGATGAAATGTCTTGTGAACACCCCAAGGGGCGTTCTCCCCTCCCTACTCTTCCCAGCGCACCGTGCGTTGCAAGGAATCCACCTAGGCGTTTTCAGACTGCGTGGATCAATGGATCTGCACAGAATGATTCAAACATCTTCACCTCAGGCTGCCGTTTAGAGTTCAAATCTTTGGAGGCCCAGGTGTAATGGCACACTAATCTACCTATTCGGCTAAACTAAACCGTGAAGATGAAAGTCAATGATCGAAACTAAAAATGGCGATTGCCTCCTATAGTATCCTATAGTCTTTATGGTTAAACTAATGAGCAGTTAAACCCTAGTTTGTGATGCTTAAATCATCTTAAATCCCAATTTCCTAGACGCCATTTTGATGCTGAAACTGCCACTTTTTGCTCGGCGCGTACAATCCCCCTTCTAGGCTTCCGAACAAGTTCAGCCTGCGTTTCATTGTGCTTTTGTTGCTCTTGCGTCTTGCGCTTCATCACCTCCTGTCCAAATCGAACGATTGGAGCAGTGATGCTAGCAGGGTTGGAAATGGTCTCTGTGCATTTGTATGGGAGGACTTGAGGGCATCCGATTTGTACATCACTACTTGTGAGGCATCACTACTTGTGAGCTGAGTCCTGGACATTGAATTTGGACACTCCCAGTTAAAAAAAAATGAACGGCCCAGGTCAGGCCGACAGCAGTCCTCAATCTTCTGCCGTGCTGCTTGCTCCTGTCTTTTCACGGAACGGATGGCGTCTTGATATAGCATGCATGGTCAGTGTATGGTCAGTGTCTACATCAGCATCTTGGTGAGTAGCAGCTCTGATTTCGTCAAGAGCAGGCTTACAAGAATTGAGTTCAAGCCACCAGAGCGAGCAACAGAGCCCCCACTAGAACGCTGTTTTTGAACTGCAATGAGTCTTGAAGCGGAAATGAAGATTTTTCGCAAGAGCGTTCCAGGCTCGAGTCAAACTTAGTCAGCTGCGCTGACACTGTATGTACAGGATTCGAGTTGAAAAGCCTGTGACCAAAATGGAAATGGATCTGGAACAAAACACTCTCGAAAGGGCTGCTCTGAATCATGTCATCCTGGTCCAAATTCAGAGGAAGCAGTATAATCTAACTTGTTGCCACCAACGTGGGGTCACTTCTCTTCGATCTTCAAATTCTATGGCCATTATGCCCCAAAGACAATGGCCCACACTGTTCCAAAGGCCCACATTGTTAAACCGCCCTTTCGCCAGCACGTCCTTTGCATGTTTCTCATTTGAGACTCCAAGCACCTGTAGTAGTGGCAGCAAGAAAGATGCGTGGCGTCTTTACATCCATGAAACAGGAAAATCCTTTAGTTCCTCTGCGGTATGGACAGTACTACAGATAATTTAGAGATATTGTCAAAGCCCACCATGCATTGCAACAAGCACAGTTGTGGCAGCAAGGAAACGGCAAGCATCATGCAAGCACCTGAGATATTGAAGATAATTGAGGTTGTCTTTGCGTACTTGAAGTTTCATGCCGTGTTCATCCTCTCTGGGGTTAACGTCTAGAGCACGGCAGCCATGCACACAAGGTATATAATAATAAATATGTATCATATACACTTCATCTAATTACCAAAGTTTCAGGTCGACTTGCAAAGTAGACACTCTCAGAACTGAAAGAGTCTGGAAGGCAAGATCATCCTCTAAGGAAATGGACAGTTTGCAACCAAGCCTTTGCAACCGCTCTGCAACTGCCATCTGCATTTTTCAACTTCCAAGTGTTCCGAAGTGCTCCAATGTGTTCCGTCCATCTCAGCCGACCTTCTCCACAGAATCCAAGCGATCCAGTACCCCCGCATGCTTCTCTTCCAACACCTGAGCCAGAGAATAGGCGAATGGATGCGAATTGTAAAGCAAGGTATGTCGAACATGTCGAGGCTGACATTCACTGAACCTCACTCTACCACCTAACTTTACCAGGAGGTTTTGGCCTCCGTACCGAGCAAATGATCAAGTCATCAAGTTGTCTGGCTGAGATGTTTAGTAGAACAACAATGAACAACACACAATGCAACTACAAGGGATGACTTTCCCAACAGCAACAGAATTTGAGACGTCTAGCGGCCGCGGCACCTTGACAACCTGGCGACTCTCCTCCACTTGGAAGAGAAACAATGAAAAACAAAGATCCAGAGGTTCTGACGGTTCTGACAATATCATCACAATATCAATGGCACTATAATAAAACAATAAAATAGAATAAATATTGATTTTGATGTTCTACAAGTTTCTCATACTTTCGCCATATTCCGGTGAACGCAAAGAGCACAGAGCAGAACTGAGAACAACATAGGGTTGTGACCGTTGAACGAGACAGCAACGTGTAACACTTTAACAATGTGTATTTCACAATGGACGGATTAAAGCATTACTCTTATGCTGGTGCCCTGCTTGCCATGCTTTATGCCGTGCTTCCTTGCGCAGTTCTGCGTTGTCTCCCATCAAGGACTCCAAGAACTTCAACCGCTCCTGCACATTGGACCGCACCAAATCTTGAGGTATGAAAATACGATCAAAAGTGAAAACAACCTCGGTCAGACCAAATATAATATAATGCATGTCTATCCGACCGGGTCACTTCCCTCCCAAAAAGGCACGCAAAGTTCTATTGTGGATATTCAACAGCAAATCATAGCAAGAGTGACTTGGCCTGGGCTGTTGTAACTACTTCCATCTCCTCCATCGAAGCATGCCGCTCGTCACCAGTCTTTTGCCTCAGAATTTCGTGGATGCAATCTGCACAGGTTTCCTCCCCACGCAAGCGGGGATCCCATGATATATCAACGTGTGCAAAAGCTGCAAACCATGCAAAAAACAAAAAACAAAAGTGGAGAATCTGTGTATGGCGTATAGAAAATCTTGAATTTTGACTGTGGAAATCAACTCTTCTTGCTCCAGGCGAAAAAAAAAACATTGAAAGCATTCGCGCGGACGAGGTGTCAACGCGGTGACTTGCTGTTGATGGTGCCCATTGAAGTGGAGAAGTTTCTCCTCTGGGCAGATGTATTTGAAGTTCTGTGGGGTGAAGTCGTAGGTGTCAGTGTGCCACTGCTGCTGATTTCGACAGCTTTGAAACCTTCAAGTTCTGCTCATGTTTCCCTGCCCTGCTTATTGCAGCTCTCGACACTGAATAATGAATCTGGTCAGTCATATGATGTTAGGCGATGCTGTACTAAATATTGTTTCTGACATACGAAGTAATTTGGAACGAATCAACCCAATCCGATGGGAAGAACCAATCATTCCTAGTCAAGGATGTAAGAAACAGTCGCTAGAGTGGGGCAAGTAGAAGGGATTTAGGACATCTGTAATTTGGGTTCAAAAAAAAGATTTCAGGTCGGAGGGGCTGCATGTTTGAACGTTTGTACAAGTTGAATTTCCATTTGCACAGTATGGACGAACTAACTTCGCAAAGTCTGCGCAAATCCTCCCGATTGCTCTTTTCATCTTGCAGCTTTCCATGCCTTAGAAACGAGGCAGGAATTTGTAAGATCATGGAGTTGGATTGAGTACTGATAAGGGAAAATCGGGTATCTCTCTCAGAAGGCTTGGGCTCTTAGCATATTCTGTGCTGTGGACCTGACAGTTCTTCCACCTTCGCATGAACATTGCTGAGTTCCTGCAGGCTTCAGGGCTGGGCCCACGTGTCTGATATGTACAAGAAAACTTTGCACACCGAACTCCACCTGGTGAATGATGTGACCATCACCTTGCCTTAGCATGCTTGTCAGCGGAGTCGCCAATCTTGCTTTCCAGATATTCCATCCGCTCCTCGTGTGTTTGTATTGTTGCGGGCACGAAACTTGCCCGCAACAAATGCTTCGCAATATGCTTGCAGAACATGATCAAAAGCCTGCACCTTGTTCATGCTCAAGGTTTGGCTTTGGGGGGAAGAGGTGACATGTGACTGCCAACTAGTACATCAATACCACAAGCTCTTGAAGGTAACCCCACAAGGTTCGAGATTCACTCTATCAACCCACTCCTCCAGTCCAGTATGATGACTGCGCAACTTATTGGCCCCAGCGTCCAGCTTTGCATGTTTGTCCTTGCAACTTCCAGCTCGATGACACTTGTCACATGCTGTCACACTTCCATATCTCTTCCCTCCAGATCCAGAAGTTTAGAAGTTTTGCTATGATGACCAGAAAACCAACAAGACTGAGGAACACATCCTTGGGCCATATCAGGCGTATCAAAACACTGCCTCGGCTGCAATATAATTCTGAAACTTGAGCACGCTGCCAAGTGTTTATATTGAGAGGGAGTCTGAAGTTCATGCGGCAGCGTTGCTGGAGTTCGCTGGCTTGGCACTGTAATCATAAGTGATCTATCTTTGGAATCTTGACAAAACATGATACAGTAAAACAACTTCGTTGAAAATTGGGAAGAGGGATCCACATACTCACGAAAAAGAATCCCAATGATTTGTACACTGCAGCTCCACCGCACCTTGAACTTTTCAAGCTCCTCCAGGCATGCTTGGGGGGCCCCAAGGTCCCCAAGGTGCCCCCAGGTCCCCCAGGTGCCCAGACACCTTCTGGGAAGGTGATGGAAATGCTGAGATCTAAAGAGCCTTTGACAAATTTGCCTACAGAGTCTACAGTGCTACAGGTCTCTGGAAGAGGCTGCATTCCAAATTTTGATGAACTCATGACTAGTGAAGGCCAACCCAAGTCCATCAATAGAAGTTCCTAGGCCTTGCAGGAACCAGAGATAGCGCTGCTGTTCGATTCTTGGCCCAACTGCCTGGACATGCCTCTCTGCACTTTCTCCAAGAAGCTTCTCCAAGTAGTCCATGCGTTCTGTTAGCCTTATTTCAAGGAGGCTTGCTCAACTGCTGTTCAAAAAAAGAGGTCTGTTTGTGGCAAGAGTTTGGGGTTTATGCATTCCTTGGGTTGAATTTAGCGGCATCTGTCTGCCCTCTACTCACACCCAAGTCGCTATCCAAAGGTCAGTTTGGCTGCATTCACTGTTGGTGTCAGTAGCGAATAGTTCCCCAAGAAGTAACTGATGAGGTTTTTTCAGCCATGCTTAGGCAGCTGCGACATGTGATGAGCACGAAGGTCTTCCTTCTCCCTGTCCAGTAAAGGAAAGGGTGGCTTTGTAGCAGCAAGTAACTCGTGTAGCAATCACTGAAGCACTGAGGTACCATTGACTACCCTTTTGGTGGACGCTGTGTCAAGGCTCTGATGCTATTTCCCCACACGCTGCGAACAGAAAGCACCGTTGCTCAAATGATCTGCTCTCAAGAAATAGTACATGAAAGGAGAAAAGCGAGGAGAAGCATGCCAAATGGGCATCAATCGGCCCATGTCGGTAGCTGCACAGGCAGCGCCTTTGGAGTTGGGTGACCCGATCAGCAACTTGTCCATGGCCCTGCTCTTGGCCTCAATGCCATCGTTTAGCAAAGCCAAAACATTGTTTTGTTGGAAGCAAAAGATGTCAGGATCCGTTGAAAAACATTTCACCATCTCCAATCTTCAATGGTTCTTTAAGATCTTTAAGTGTGGAAATCCGAACCCTGCAGATTGTGAGCGAACAAAGGCCTAACTGTGTCACCTAGTTCGTTTTATGTTCGTTTTATGTTGGTTTATATAACTGGCGCTCAACAACACTGCTTTGCTGAGAGACCCTTGTGTTCCGTCACCATCTTCTGATGAGCCTCAGAGCTCGGAGAATCTGGGGACAATTTCAAGCACTGGAAGAATCAAAGATAACCAAAACGGAAAAATTGAAGGCCGTAGATTTTCATGGATTCACTGCACATGACTCTGACTGTCCTAGGCACTATGCAGGCAGTGGATGTATCTTTTTAGATCTGCTCAAGGGGGACCGGACCACTTTCAAGGCTTCCAGCTCGCGAGTGTGCTTATCAGAAGAATCGCCAAGGGCCTCCAGGGTGTGAAAGCGCACAAGCGCGCAAGCGTCAAGCACACAAGTCACACAAGTGTCAAGTTCTGGACCATTGGCAATCAACATGCCAGAAACATCCAGAAACATATAAAATATATTATGTTGACATGTGATACCTGTCATGGAAGATCTACAACCCGGGACTTTCAAAACCTGAGACCCGGAAAATCAACAGACTTTCAATGCCAGATTACCAAAGCCTGACCAAAGCGTCTTGACTGAACTGGAAGAGTCCCCGAAGTCCCCAACAGTTGAACAGCACCTTCTCGAAGTAGTCAAGCCGCTCTGCCAAAGTCGCATGATGCCTTGGCAGCCATAGAGACGCTTCCCACGCACCACTAAAGATCACCAAAGCAAGCTTTCTTGTGGGTTGGGGTTTCTGTATTTGGGGGGAGCAATTCATGTTCAACGGTTCAACTCCCACTGTGACACGCCCATTGAGAGAACGATGAGTCTATGAGCGTCTGGCTTCTCGAGCGCCTGTTTTTCACCTGCAAAAAGTGTGTCTGACAGAAGACAGGAGACATTTACAGGCACCTTTCCACCTCCGATCCTTTCAGAATCACTTGGTAAGCATGTGCGTTTCTTCCAGCAGTTGCAGCTGACATGAAAGCATTGAACCAGGCTTTATGATGCCATTCGAAGTGACGACTTGCTGCCCTTGCTACAGTCCCTTCAAAAGAAAGAAAGTTCGCGGCTGAATCTTGAATCATGTGACAAGAAAATTGAAAAGGCTAAATACTATTAGCAGTAGCATCTATTAGCCATTCAATACAGACCTATTTGTCTGCGCCATAGATGGGCTGCAAAGCTGCAAAGCCAAGACTTGGGTTCTTGGCATCTCAGCTTGCAAGGCTGCCGTGAGCTTTCTTCAGGGTTTCCAGAGATGCGACATGGGCCTTGCCAGCAAACAAGTCAAGACTGTCAAGACTCTTCAGGGCTTTTATGTATGTATGTATATATATATATATGATTAATCAGATTTACGGTCACTGTAGAGACGGTAGTGCCACATGTTGCAGAGGTAGATCCCAAAGTGACCCATCAGCACGTCATGGCCGCCATGGCCTCGCGGGCCACTCGCTCCTCAGATACTCGCCCGTGCCTCACGCAGGACAGGCCCAGTTGGTTTGGACTACACAATTTGCTCTGCTCGAATTATCCAATGATGGAAATGTAATAAAATAGCCAAATGGCCAAATAGCCATATAGCATCATATAGCCAAAAGTTACAATGAATTCACATTCATTAAGAAGTTTTGAGGGCCTGCTGGTACAAAAAATAATGACATGCTTCTCAATTCTCATCTGCCGTTATCCAATCGTTGATATATCTATTCATCCATCATGTGATGTCGATTCCTGGCATGGCTTCTTCATCTTCTTTTCTATTCTCGTCCAACCACCAGACCGCCCCAGAAAAGCAGGTGCCCGGACATTGCATCCATTTTGGCCACAGCAGCAGCCAGATCCTGTTTGTAGCACGAGTCAGCCATGCAGCTATCATGGACTTGCAACAAGGGCTGGGGTTGAAGCCGCAATTTCTTCCGCGCAGGATCGTACTTGTCCGAACACTGGATTTGGCGCGCCAGATGGCTGGATTTCACACACTCTTGTTTGTCATCCTATAGAGTTTGCAGTGAATAAGTTCCTCTGAGGCAGCTTTGCTGCCTTCTCTCAACTTAGCTCAATCATCCCCGACACTTCTGGCCAGCCTTGGCATGCTTTTCGAACGAGTCCCCCATTTGCTGCTCAATGTAACTCATGCGATCCGCAAGAGTTGCATGACTTGCCTGTGGTACAGGCAGCCACGAGGAAGGATAGGAAGGTCGCTTTGGGAGTGACACAAACATTATAGTCTTGTGCGCTCAACAAGTGAGCAGAACACCGGCACAGGCACCGAAAGTCACAGAGACACAGCCAGCAAACCTCGCGGGCGCGTAGCTCATTGGATAATTTGGCGTGGTTGGCCTTGTGCTCCTCAAGGGCCTGNAAAGTCACAGAGACACAGCCAGCAAACCTCGCGGGCGCGTAGCTCATTGGATAATTTGGCGTGGTTGGCCTTGTGCTCCTCAAGGGCCTGGAGGTTTGCAGAATGAAATATCCTAAGTTGACAGCCTCAGCTTCAATGACCCAGATCATCCTTGAATATCATGTTTGATGATGGAAATCCATCACAATCATGTTTGAGTCGATGTCTTTCTGTGACAGGCTGTTCAGTTTGTTACCTGTGACAACTGTGCCACTGCAGAATGCCTTCCGGTGATGATCGGCAGAGTCACCCATCATGCTCTCAAGATAGTTCACACGCTCCTCCCAGCGAATGCCATTCAATGACTGCTCCAGCATCCATGCAATCGCTAAACGGCTATTCCATGTTGGTGATCCTACTAGCGTGCGATTTCCAGCAACATTGTAGGAAATTTTCAAGGGCCCTCACAACCACCTTGCAGGGACTTCCAATTGCTGGAGTCCTTCAGCGTGGCATGATGCAAATCCAGCGCAGACTTGTCGCTGCTCAGGTTCGCGTGTGAGGATTTGAGGTCTTCCAGGGCAGTACCTCTGCAATTCAGTAGATGAATCCGATCAAAGAGCCTTGTTTCGGACAAATCACAGACCTCTATCTTAGAATTTTGTCGCACCAAGTGGAACATATTCCCTGGCCTTGTTTCTCACAATGATGCTTCAGCTCATCCAACGCGGCCTGACAGATTGCAATAAGCCGATTAACTGCCTAAGCCTTCAAGGATACCAAGCTTGTGTCGCAGCTGTTTGATCAAACAACGAGTTTGCATTGCTCCATAGCAACATATCCAGCTTTCACCCACTCGCCACTACAAGTACCAGCAAGTTCACCATTTGTTTCAGCTCTCTGAAACATGCTGGCTCGACTCCCTTCACCTGCAAGGTGTCAGCAAGCACTTGTGTTCAATTGGAACATGGCATAACGTGGTCACAAATTAAGCTGTAAAGGCTGGTCGTAGGCTGCACAAACATCTTAGGCACAAGGATGGCTGAGTGGATCTAAATGGTAAATGGATTGAAATGGNAATGGTGCATCTGTTGGTTGGATTTCGTGCCTCAAGGTGTCCAAGTCTTCCATGCAAGGCTTCTAACTTTCCATGAGCGTGGCTTAACTCCTGGCCAAGCTATGGCCCAAAGAGCACTTGAGAGGGGGGGAGGACGAAAGGTAGCTTGTGTTACGAGCAAGAGAACGACACGAAGATGTCTGATGGCATGCAGCTGTGAGAGTGAGGGAAGGTANATTCAACTGCTCCATTTGGTCATGATCTTGGATCTACTAAGCCATGGGGAGCTTAAAAACCAACACACAAAATCATGGATGCAAGTGTCATGTTTTTTTTTCACCGTGACAAAGTTCCGCAAGATGTCTCAAGAGAATTGCGCTTTGTGTGCTTCGCCCCTGCCGCTAGTGTGGGACTCAAGCGGTTCAAAGGCTAGCATCTATCTTCAAACGTATTCGTATTCAAATCAATCCTACCAAAGCTTCCATGCCTCTCAGTACTCACGGGAAGCCGAGTAGTAGATCCTTCGATCCTGGCAGCTAAGGCCATCCACAGATCCCGCACACTTTCTCTGCCATCTTCATGAAGATGCCACCGAAGCAGCAGGTCTCACGATAGATGGCCTCTGTTGCCAGCAATGCGTGTGCCATGGTTCTGCTGGTTCCTCGCAACGCAGTTGCTGCGTGCCGAAGATCCCGATGAAAAGTGTATCCATCACTTTCTGCAAGTTGGAGCCAAAAATCTTGCTCTCCCGTCATTGCCGTCTCGCCGAAGCTCAGGCTGTCATGATCATAGAGTGAAACTTAAAAAAAAACTCTGTTGCCCAGCCTTTGCTGAACTTGTGCTGGGAAGTAGATTCGATTGAATCGGCCAGTCGCCAAACTCATCCCTGTCCTTGTCCTCATCTCGCAACTGGCCGCACGGCGCGCCTGTTTGTAGTATTCGTCACCACCAATCTGAGGATGCTCAAACTTCCTTGAAGGAAGCCTGAATTCTTTGCCCTCAGCTCGGCAGTTCAGCAACAGGAGGTAG
>BGPT01003900.1:4290-24830 GCA_003297045.1 Symbiodinium sp. clade C Y103
TGGGGTTCCAGCAGTATGGAGGGGGCAAAGGAGGAGGAAAGGCCCAGCAGTTCCAGGTGCAGTATGTGCCACAAGGACTGCAAGGGCAAGAAGCGAGGATCCGCATCGCCCAGATGCAACAATGGCATGCGATCTGCAAGCTCAACGCAGCCATGGGCATGGTACCTCCAAGACCGGTACCAACGTGCTTGCTGAGGCCGCCGCGGCCAGGCNATTTCTCCTTGGAGCTGCAGCCCTTGGGTGGAGGCACCAGTTCGATGGAATCCCAAGGCACAACTTCGAAAGCAGCAGGCGCTGGCGGGGCTACGACCATGCCTATGCCGGGAACAACTGGTGTGGGAAGACCTCCAGTTCAGGAGGTAAGGCCAATGGCATCGCCGCCAATGCAGCAGACCATGGAGGTGCCAAGGACTATGACAACAGCAACCACACAGGCACCAGAAGCCAGGTCTTGTGGGACGACTCTGGCCCACATGATCCGCATGACCACGGAGTTGCGGACTGGTGGGATGACGCCGCGCCCGGTCAGCCAAATGGACCATGGGCTGCGAGCTGTGGCACGTCCAAAAGGGCCAATGGTGGCACGCTCAGATGATCCTGAGATTGTGCCGGATGACCAAGATGGAGGTGGAGAAGGGGATGATACGCATGAGGTTTCATCCCAGGAAACGGTGACGGAGGTGGTTTCATCGTCATCGTGACCTACACGATCACTGTCATCAAGGTCTTTTGGGACTTCGACAGGTGAGAGCCGGGATTTTTGGGTGACTGTGTTTAGTCCCCACGGCCGGGCCAGCCATGATGTGAGTTTGTACACGTTGTGGTTGGTGGCAGGTGCAAGTTTCTATGCACCGTAATTTTGCACGGGCTGGATGACACTAATTCCCAGCAACAATTTTTCAAGCCACTCANTACACGTTGTGGTTGGTGGCAGGTGCAAGTTTCTATGCACCGTAATTTTGCACGGGCTGGATGACACTAATTCCCAGCAACAATTTTTCAAGCCACTCACTCCTAACAACAACCTGGTTTGAGTTGGCATCAAGCATAAGAGCCTTGGGCCTTGCGGCAAATCTCCTTTCCAGACATGACCGAAGGTCATGGGGGGAGTGCAAAAGGATCCAAGTGGTACAGATGTTCAGATCAAGTGTAGTATCTGTTCAATAGACATGCACTCCACGTAATTGACTGTGGAGGCTCTTTCGGANTTCAGATCAAGTGTAGTATCTGTTCAATAGACATGCACTCCACGTAATTGACTGTGGAGGCTCTTTCGGATCAAAAAGTGCGCAACTCTGCCCTGCACACTATGAAAACTGGCAATTGAACATGGTGATTTTACAACCTTTCATAGTTTATGTTAAATTACCAATAATGAGAAGTTGATTTAAGAAAAAAACATGGAGATGATGAAATGTAAAAAACAGGACTTTAGGGAACTTCAGCTGCAAGAATGCGGAATGTCATCCATAAAATTATAGTTCTATAAGTAGCCTATTGATGCCTATTTAACTCATTATGATTCATTTAGACCACGAGAATTGGGATATTGAATGACAACGGCGAGTTGCACCACAAACTGAAGAAATCATCAGCAACATCTGTTGATGTTCTATGACTCTTGGATATGTTTGGTTTGAAGAGAACAACGAAATGGACCCGAAAAATCTGGTATCATCCAACCTTAGGCTTGAATGGAATATTGGAGCTGATCATTCCATACAAACCTGGACCTGCATATGTTCATCCCCAACAATATGACTTCAAGGGGTTTGTTCAAGAAACATGGCCAACCATAGATGCCGCATGAGAACATCAACCTTTTTTTTTAAGGAAGTGCCAAAGATAGACTCAACAGTGATGACTTACGCAACCACTATATATGTACTGTATATAATGGGTTAGCTTCCTTTTTTCCCTCATTTTTTAAAGACAGTATTTAGAGTACCCTCTGGTATACTAACAGTTCGACCCTGAGAATAGCTATGGAGGAAATTCATCTTCCAATCCCAACAACTGCCAGGGTCTATGTTAGTTTACCAGATGTATCTATAGGGCTAAACTGAAATACTCAAATGACCTGGCCTTCTTAGTTGGTTGGTGACCATCCAGCACCTCATCTGGGGCACCCCTGCCCTGCCAGGCGCGGGATGGGCGGCGCCAGCTGTGCCGGTTCCGAGGGATTGGACCAGTTGGACCAACCTGCAATGGGAGAACGGGAGGGGAAGGGAGGTGGGAGATCTGTGGGGATTGGATTTTAGTACATTCATATTTATATATATATATTACAACCAATACATAGTATATCATACTAGATACTTCAAGTTCTTCGGGAATGGGGATGGCAACCACTATGCATTTCTTGTGCTGATTCAGCCTGGACATCTACTTTCTTGGCTTCGCAAGTTGGATCAAGTTGATCCCCTGGGTCCACCGGACGCATGCCATCAGACACGCGCACACGCCATTCCAAGGCATGGGTAGGTCCTTGGTCACGGGCTGGACGCCCCCTGATGTTTGAGACTTGACAGCATTAAGTACAGTCGCCATTGCATAAATTTCGATCGTATAATCATGGTGAATTGACAAGTATTAGTGAGTCAATTGGGTTCATCATACAAGTACCAACCACAAGGAGGTCCTCATAGTTTGCTCAGCTGGTTTAGAACCAATTTGATACCGAATATTAGACTTTATAAATCTCTATAATTGTGTATATATATATATATACATACAAGTAGGGTTTATGGTAAATATATCTATGTTTCATGGGGGTTATACAGGGCTTAGAAACATATTGATAACTTGGGGGCGCACCAAACTCTCAACCAAACTTTTTCTCCAACACGGCTGAAGGCTTGACCCGGCAAGGGGTCTGTTTTTATGGTAGTACCACTTTCCCAGCCACAAGAATTGGGGAGCTAGTTTTATCATATTATCAATACATGGAACAATAAATGAGAAAATGGTACCACCTCCCCAATATGATGCCTGTGGGGGTATATCTCCATTACATATATCCCTATCATGTCTCATGATATCGCTATGTTTGTCAGTTCAGCCACCATTTTTCCTCAACTTTCAGACCCCAAACACGGCACCATTTCTGGAACTGAGCGCCCAGCGGATCCTAAACGGTACATCCCTCGTCTTGGTGCCACCTAACACGGTCCAATCATACCAAAATGGGATTAGTTCCCCGTTTTCAGGGATGAACATGTGAATCCACAAATTGGAAAAACATAATTTAAAAAAATATGGCCAGTGTTCTGGGTTGGGTACAGACTATATATATATATATACCTATATACATATTCATTTGTATTTGTATGAGCTAATATACCAATTGCAAAACTTCAAAACGAAAGCCGAAGCTGCCGATTCACTGGTTGTCAGAGCACTCTGAGTCTGAAACCAAGTGAGCTCCTGCCGCGGCGAAGGGGGAGATGAAACTGTACCAACGCAATGCAGAAACATCCAAATGAGTTTATTCTTAAATGAAATACGGTATACCTCGAAGTTGCCATATCTTAATTGAGGCTTTGAAGACAACCCCATGGTTTTTGGGCAACCCAAATGCTTTCAGAGGTAAGACACGGAAGTGCCAGTCTGGTCATGAGAACACAAATGCACTTTTGTTAAATGTTGATGGTGATGATGACGACGACATCGGCGACGCCGATGAGGACGACAACCAAGAAGAGGGAGGAAGAGAAAAGGAGAAAAAGGGGAACCAAAAAAGAACAAACATCAACAACATTAAACAACAAACAATAAGAAAAACAAATCAAACAATCAGTCAAAAGAAGACAGAGAAGAATCAGAAACAAAAGAAACCGACCACCACAATGACACTGACAAGATCTGACGATCATGATCATGATGAGTGATGGTCCTTTACATCATCATCATCATCATCATCATCATCATCATCATCATCATCATCATTTACCATATATCTGCATATCATTCAAATTTGCCATATATTTAGCTTTTTGGAACCATTGGAATCCACGGCCACCCCAGCTCCTCTCTGTGCCTTCAAACTGGCTGCCGCTGTCATGAGCCTGGGCGAGGCCAACCGATTTGTGGCGACGATATATATTGTACATATCGGAAAATATAGGCAAATGTATGGTTAAACACAGGTAAATTTAAATGGATGATGCAAATCATTATGTAAATGATGATGTAAATGACTATAAAATGATTGATAAACATGATTATGTAAATGAGGCAGTAAATACAGTAAGTATGTAACATAATTTATATACATATACATATCAGATTATATTTCAATGAGCCACACCTTTGTCAGTTATCCTATCATAGCCTAGAAATAACATGCTGAGGAATGGTTTGGGAACCCTGAAACCGCTCACTATAGCATTGGAACTGCATTCCAAACAGGACTGATACAAAATCCCTGAGTAACAAATTCTCAAGAAATGATTGTCCCTTGTTTTATATAATTACAAACATGGCACTTGTTGAGCCCTGTCGAGGGGGTTGTCCTCAAAAATGGAGCTCCACTAGAATGCAATGCTTTATCAAGGTTGTAATTGTTTTTTTCTCCACATTTCTCCACTAGACGGCCAGATATTCATGAGAAATATTACATATGTATATATAGATATTATATATATGTATTATATTATATATATGTACATATATGCAACTACCCCATCATTGGACGAACTCATCAGATTTCTGGGATTTCACCAAGTCTGGAGGACGACCCAACTCAGCAACGCACTGGACTCAAGGACGAGGCGTACTGCCTGGACACATCGACCCGATGAGTTGGGGGTTTCCTAATGGCTGGGGGTACCCAAAAATGGATGGTTGATGTCATGGAAAATCCTATTTCTTAATGGATGATTTGGGGGTACCCCTATTTTAGGAAACCTCCAAATGGGTTATCCTCAGGATCGAACTGTTCATTGTGTGGATGCTGAATTTAGATGTAGTACTGACTGATATGGAGACAAACACATATTACAGTATGTGCATTTGGATCGAGGTTGCCATAACAAACCGCACACACAAATCCAGAAAGGGACATTCCATGCATGCTTCAAAACCATGTGTCAAATACGACAGCCCCAGGACAAATCACTTGAAAGCACTCGCTTTCATTGGCTACAACGCAGCTTTTAGTATTGACAGATGTTTATTTGCGGGTAATGTAGAATTAAATCAAACATACGCTCCCATACGAAAAATATACAAGTAAAATTCACATATCAAATATTCATGTTTTGTTTTGTTGCCTCTCTCTCTCTACATTATCTAAAAATATACTGTATATATGTATATATCTGTATATTTTTCATATATTGATATGTTGATATATATATATATGTGTGTAATTAATCCTTGATATCTTGTCTCTCTCTCTCCCTCTGTCTCTCTCGCTCCATATCTAGATCTACGTATACATAGACGTATGCATGAACCTACTACAGTAGATACCAATATCCTTGGAATAAGGTAGACATGTATCTTCCCACCGTCCAACAAAAACGTGAGTCTTTACTGCTGCCAAGTGACCAACTGGTTTCATGGTCGGCCTCGAAGAAAAGAAAAACATGAACACCAACAGAATGATGCGTTTATGTGTACAATCATCCCGAAGTAGAAGTCTTGCTGAAATGCCCATATCCTATCTACTCCAGGATGACTATATATACACACGTGCCATGGTCAAATAAACATGTATTGTTTGGAATCCTTATAGTCGGTATATCAATCCCTATTAGATCGATTGATGACCATCCCCCAATATAACGGTATACAGATGCATTACAATCCAACTGTTGACCATGGCTCAGTGATGGGTAATGCTTGGTGAAGACTTCAGCTGCGGCTGGATGTTCATCCCCAAATGAGTCTGAAGCAAGCACTGGTTCTGACATGAGGCCAATGTGCACTAAAACATTTCAACAAACTTCTTGTAATATGATGAAAAACGCATGCAAAAAAAAAAAACGTGATTTTGTGTTGTACTCACTCAAGTTTGGCATTTCATCAACAAACATGGAAATCACATGGAATACGTCGCTGGTTGGTGGGATCATCATTGTCCTGTCAAACCCCACCAGCCAGAGGATCAATGGTGTTACATACTGATATGTATATATATATATATAGTGTTACCCTCTGGTAAACTAACATAGCTATTGAAAATGGCCATAGAAATAGTGGTTTTTCCCATTAAAACTGGTGATTTTCCATAGTTATGTTAGTTCACTCAGAGGGTATAACCCATTCTATCACTATTGAAGCTGTCTAATTTCCCAGTTTCTTGCGATTTTCCCATTTTGGGATGGTTCACTTGCCACCAGAATAGGCTGAGAGGGGTCATCCTCAGCAGTGTTCACATGTAGCCTCTGGTAGTTACTTCGTTGGCGCGATTCCATGAAATCCATTTGGAATGGTGTCATAGTATATATTTGCATCTGCCTACTCTCCACAACTCAGAACTAAATATTTGCAGTCTCGGTTGACTGTGGAACTTAACTGAACCCTGAAGCATAATAAAAACATAGTATAGCCTGGAAACTGCTGGATGTTGGTCGCTCTAAAGATTCAAAAAAACATTTTTTTTCAAGCTTATTAGAAGCGGGGAAATGCCATTGCAAAAACTTCACCTTTAACTTTGTTCTTCAGCTTTTCCTATAATATTTGTGATTAAACAATTTTCAATATTATATCTATATCCTTCGAACATTGAAGTACTATGTGTTCTTCCAACAAACAAATTGCGATATGCCATGGCCATATCTGATCACCCCCTTTGGTAGCCAGTGCCCAGCCATCCGTGTCGACACCGAGCCACATCTCGCGATGCCGGGTCCCAAAACTCCTGTGCCAAGCTTTGGATGCGATCCACTGGTTAGCTAAGTGCCGTTGAGGCTGTGCAATGTGCCTTGGGAAACCATAGGAACATGGTGATTTCACAAACAATAAATTGGATTTAATGGGATTTTTAGCTGATTTTCGATATCCAAGTTGGTTTAATTCAAATACAAAGCAACAAACATAAAGTTCCAGGGCCCCACTTTGCAGGATTTTCATTGGGTTCCAACTTTCATGAGAAAGTCTTTGCGAATCTTCTCAGGGACCTTGATTGGATTATGCCTTGAGCTAGTGTTGCTGTGTATATAATCAGCTTATATTTTTTTCGTTTTCTATGCAACATGGTCCCGGTTCGCATAATCTGAAGCAACGTACCTGCAACATTCTGCCGTCAAGTCCAGCCTTCATTGCAAGGAATCAACTCCAGGAAGGGCATCCATGAGTTTGAACCAGTACTACTACAAGGTGGCGCCCCTCCAGCTATAGGTTGGTTTATAACATTTTATAATCCTCATTAACTCTGGATTATAGATCATTATAGATCAAAATAGATCATATATCTATTAGAACCCCTAGTGACATTGGAGTTCTTTCAACCAACTTAGCTAAACAAAATTGGGCACCACCTTGTACTGTATGGCTTTCAGCATCAGGCGGCCGGCTCCCCCAGAGTGCCGGTTGCCTCTTGCTTCTGGTGGTAGTGACCTTGCAGAGCCGCCGAACCCATGCAGAAATGTGCCATGATCAAAAGATGGCTGGGGATGATCATCCAACCATTCTTGGGAATTCTTATCATGGGTATATGGAGGTTTCCTAAAATAGTGGTACCCCCAAATCATCCATTTTAATAGGATTTTCCATGACATCAACCATCCATTTTTGGGTACCCCCATTTTAGGAAACCCCCATATATATAATGGTAGATACACTATAAATGGATTGATATGGATTGATTACCAGATGACCAATATGATCAGTATGCACGAACAAAGAAGCGGGGTGGTTTGTTCCCTTGGTCGGCTTTCGATGGCATCCACAACATCCCAGCGCACCATTGAATTTGTCTTGTAATTTTGCATGTTCACTCTTTTGTGGAAAGTCTTTCATGGTTTTGATGCAACTGGGGAATTTTTCATGATTTTCTGGATTGTCCATTTGTTGCCACCCTCACGGGTGTAGAACTTGGCAGAAGACCTTGTGCAGGGGATCTCACTGAGGGTGGAAAACTGGCTGACATATATAGAAGTAAAATCACAGATTTCCAGCCCCTTTCCTTTGGGGTCGCCAGGTGTCACCTCAGATCTCACTGGACCAGGCCGCCCAACGCCACAAAATGGGCTGCCATTCGGTGCCCGCCAGCTTCCGTTGGAAATGTGCCACACGAGAGGCTTCCCTGCGCGTGGCTTACGACAACGCTTCAACTTTCCGGAGAATTTTGGTGAACCCAAACTGATTTCAGGGATTACAAATGAAGGAAGTTCCTAGCAGACAACAAGAAACCCTTCTGCAAAGGTCTTGACTATACTCAATGCTTCCTGTTCTGAACAGTTGCTATAGGACTCTTATGGCTTTCCCACTGAAAGCAAGCCACCGTATCATTTGCCCACGGCTGATGGCACGATTGAGGAAATGGCACACAAAAGCTCAACTTGCAAAAGGGTTGTGAACACGGAGTCATCTCTCTTTTCCTTGCCTAAGTTTGAGTCCACCTGTCGATTCCTGCGACCTATCTGGCAAACAACTGTTCTCCAACCAAGAATGTCAACAAAGCAATTTCACCCTTTATCTAACATCTTCCCCCAACGCGATATCCTCAAAACTGGGAGATTAATCTCACATTTGCCAATTCTCGGCAAGCCTGAAACTTGGGTACCCATGTTCATCGACGGGTTGAACACGTCATTCTCAAACTGGCCATAATATGGTGGCCCTAGACACATCCGAATCATCCCGAATCCATTCATCCTTGGTTGAATATCGGTTTATTTTGATGATTAAATCACCATTTTTGATGGTTCAATCTCAGTTCCAAGATCCTCCAAACTGTCACCTCGGGCATCCATCTCTCCCGGCGCACCCAGAGACCAAAAGCTCGGCGGGATCTTCATGCTCCACTTGCTCCATCTGCATTCCAAAAATGGCGGCTTCATCCAAACAACGAGCTTTTCAACATGATTCAGCCCTCAAGAAATGTCAATTGAACCAACACAACTGGCGATTTTCATGTTTTCAAACGGATTCATGCAGCTCTGGGTGGTGGATGGGAATCCCACAATGGATTTCAATACTATGCTTGGTGCAAACCTCGAAGCAGGATCGAACTGAACCAACTGGGAATTCTTGGGCTGCAGCTCAAGTGGGGTCATACTCCCGTTTGGCATGCTTGGTAACGAAGTATTTTGTGCTTTGAAGCCGTTCCTACCCCTCCTCTGTGACAGGAAAGCTTCCCGAACAGGGCAGCAGTTGCAAGTTCCTCTGAGTTACAACCCAGGGGAACACCCAAAAATTTGAAGCCCCAACTCATTGGCACTTGAAGATGCAACATCTTGAGAAAAGGATCATTCTAAATCGTCAACGCCAGCATTGGCCTAAAACAGGCCCATCTTCACTCCCAACAAAGACTGATGGTGTGGCTTTCCCAAACTGGGGATAGCACATCCATCACAGGGACTGATGGATGCTTTAGGTTTGGTGAAACAGCACCTTGCAATGGTTGTTTGATCGGCCCGTTCTTTGGGTGATGTTCAAATGCGACATTCGACCACCCTGCTTTAACTACTCCTCCATTTTGGTTGCTGTGGGCATGTGCCAAATTCCATACCCAAAGTTCGGATGACATTGGATGGTTCATGACTAACATAATACATATGTGTGTATGTATATATATATATGGAGGTTTCCTAAAATAGAGGTACCCCCAAATCATCCATTTTAATAGGATTTTCCATTATAAACCATCATTTTTTGGGTACACCCATTTTAGGAAACCCCCATATATACAACTACTCAATTTGGCAGGCCCATTGTCACTCCTTCTTTTCGACCAACTCCTTTCCAGACCCCATCAGCACCGCCTCGAGCTTGCGTTTGATGTCATCATGCACTGGAGGCCTTAGGGTTTTATTGCGATCCCCATGGTTTCGGCTGTTGCTAAGCCATATATATAATATATTATAATATATATAATGTAAATATATATACAGTATGTATATATATAATATCATATATATATATGTACAGCATTAACAATTGTGCTGATATCCCTCTCGTAGATGTGTGCATGTGCAGCAGTCCTGTTTGTCGAGCCAGTGAACCGTCATGGAGGCGGTCAATGCCACATTCATCTCGGCATTCGTCCTCGCAGCATCCACCAGTGCAATAGCTGTGGCCGTCTCTTCCCGTTTCGACTCAGCTCTCGCAGCAACCTGGCGTTGGTTCAGCAGCTTGACAACGATCGGCCAGCGCTGCAGCTGAGCTCCGCAGGACAGCTCCGCATGCAGCTGCCCGTGTGAGGATTGGTGTCTGAGTGAGAAAAAAATGAGATAGCTAGTGACAGCTTAAGTCACGGAACATCCAAGTCGATTCTCAAGTTGGGATGCTGTGCCATCCTGTCTGCTGCATTTCAAAAAGGAAAATGCTCAAAACCCGAAACGGCGTCTCTTTTCGACCGTTTGGTTCATAGGATTTCCAATAGTGGTTTGCGCTCATCCCCAGTAATGTATTGGATATAGTACAAACATCTACACACCCCATATGGTCTGTCTGAAAATGTGGTATATCCATAAAATGACGATTTAAATCCATTTTTTGTAGGGAAAATGATGATTCACCAATAGATTTAGGGATGCCTTATCTTCACAACTACTGGAGCTGAGAGACTATGGATTGCCACTGGCTCTGACAAGTGGAACTTTTTCATGAACAAAACGCGATTTCTGATTTGCGGTTGGAAAAGGTACTGGAAACAATACAGTGAAAACGTAGTTTGCAATTGCTATCCAAACAGTTTTGCAGCGTTGGACATGCAACTGCTGTGCCACACAATTGCCATCTAAGCCTTGAAACTAAGTATGGGCTATGCGAAATCATTATCCCAAGTAGGGATAGATATCTAATTAAGATATTTGAAACCACTAAGATTAAGCAAGTTCATCGGTTGGGCGATATATGGAACACCTACAGGAGAATATACATATATAATAGGTAATACAAACATATATATATATATAATATGTAAACATGTACCCAGTCTAATATCACATCTATCCCATATCTTGCAGGAGAACATTCTGATTCCGGACTTCTCAATGTAGGCTCCCGGCAGCTCGATCCACCCGGTGATGGCTTGCAACTGGCAGGTTTTGGGCAGCTTGAGGTTGGATGAATGCAACAGGGAAGTGCTAAGGCCAGGTCAAACTAAAAAGACATATTACATATGTATGTATATGTATATATATATAGATATGTATATATATATATATGTATATATATATATATATGTATATATATGTATATATATGTTCCAGGTTCACCCATGGTCATGGTACCCCTCTCCCCCTGTTTCATGGGGGTGTGAGGGTATCATGGTACCCCCTCCCCCCTTTGGTGTGGGTAGGTGGGGTTGGGAGGTTGAATATGAAGCACATATAAGGAATAAGCAATAGGTGGTGGATGAGCAGTATAATAACTTTGCGCCAAATGAACAGTGACTAGGTGGTTTGTGCATTTGTAAATGTAAAAATATATATGTATATATAACTATATATAACTAGAATATATAAAACTAGATATAGTCATAGATACTGATAGATAAACTATATGTAGTATGTAAGAGTTGTATATGGAGAAAGCAGGTTGCTTGTATATATATATATATGTGCACACGATTGCAGCCCTACACTTGAAATACACATATGAAACATGATGTATATGTATGTATATATATATATGTATAATATACATCGCAGTACATATATATATATTCATATTATATATTATATATATTTGTAGCTTGGGGGTCGTTGCTCTATGTTTTAGGTAGTGCAATAGAAGTACGATGGATTAGGTAGTGTATGTGGTTGCTTCCTCCCCCCTTTGGTGGGGGGTTGGGGGGTCTGGTGGTTTCGATGCTGCATTTGAGTATGGACAATAGTGTGTATATGTGTAAAGAACATGAATGTGTATATATATATATATATGTAACAAACCCTGTTATATAGCTACGCTGTTAGATAAATACGCTATACGCAATATATAGGTTCTATGTATGGATACAATACAAGTAATGTTCAATCATAGGCAACTGACGAATAATATGTAGACACGCTATGGCTTGTATATAGGTAAACCAGGTAGAAAAGAAATATATGACATATAGATACTATGCTACTATATGGACAGCAGGTAGGTCGTATGTAGGGAGCATGTGGCTTTCAAGTGCTGCAAAAAGGCTGCAAGTCGAAGGTTGTGGCTATGAAATGCCGCAAATTGCATGCAAATTGTAAATTTTTCGGGGGCAAGGGGGGGGGTACCATACCATCGGGGGGGGCTACGGAACCGGGAAGATATATATATATATACATGTATATAGTAGAAAGCATGGCTTCAGCACCAACTTCTTGAATGGGCCAATATAATCCAATAGGTGCATCTGAAAACATTCTAACTTATGCTGTAGAATCTGTATAAACCTAATATTTGTATGATTTTGAACTACAGATATACTAAAGTGTCTGAGAGCCATCAGGAACCAAGCAATTCAGCATCTACCACAGATCCAACCACCCTGGCGCCTTCGTCGCCTTGGGTGTACCACTCTGTGCCGTGCCGTCCAAGGTGTCTGTGGACTCGGACTCTGACAACAGACCTGCTCAAACAATTCAAGACGAGCCCAGAAAAGGCCAGGTTATGACATGATTCCAAGTAGGAATATCTGAATAACAGGAATAGATGTATGTGTATATATATATATAGATGTTCTATATATATATATATACATGCATATCCTTGGACATATGATTTGTATCAATACACATCACAGTATCATTTTGATGCAGTACTTTTGAGACTGTTTCGCAACAACCACTGCCTGGCTACTGGCAGTGCGCCTGGCCCAGGCTGATGGACATCTGTCACTATACTAGCCGATATGCTTAATAGATCTAAGAATGTCCAACATGTATTTACAAATTACTAAATGCATACCAGTACAAGGTATGTTTTTTTTTACATCTCAATTGACAGTTAAATAATGTTTAATATGTTTACATATTAACACACACAGTATGCATACCCTCTGGTAAACTAACAGTTTGCTATTGAAAATGGCCATTTATAGTGGATTTTCCGATTAAAAATTGTGATTTTCCATAGCTATGTTAGTTTACCAGAGGGTAAATGGACTTTCCTGGCGAAAGAGGCCACGGACGTCCGTGCAAGCGTTCCAGCACGCCTCGTACGTGCCGTTGGCTCTTCTTTTGCTTCGTGAGGATCCTGGCCAGTGAGAGCTTGCTGCACCAAGTACCACTTAAGTTGGCTTCTTAAGAAAAAATGGGAATTTAGCCATCAAAAATGGGGGTATAAGATGGTATAAGGATGTATAAGAGGGATATCCCATTATCCATCATTATCCATCATTATCCATCATTATCCATCATTATCCCCATGATATCCTGGAATGTAACAAGTCTCATGGGTTAGTTTAAGGGAAAATCTACAGGAAACCATCGCTTTTTACCTTCCAATATGGCGGTCTCCTATAACTAGATATTCCATGAAAACCAACCCAATGATATGATGGAATCATATGGAATCAGTCCTAAACAGCTGAAGTGCGATTCATGTCTTAAAAATACCCTTGTGACCCATATTGAGTGGCCTCTTCTTGCATGGAAGATTTGATATTTGGGGTGCTGCGCCTTCAACACCCGCAGTGGAACAACATTCACAGTGTCAAATGTTGGTTTTGGCACAATGGCATACAATGGCACAGAAAACAAATCTTCCACATAGCCGCCGTCTTTCATCTGCACCAAACTCCGCGACCCACCTGTAGGAAAACTGGTGCTTTTCTGATCCTCGCCATGCCTCAACCCGGCGTGAATCACATGATTGTTTTGCAATTGTCCGACCTTCTTTTGCTATTCTGTAGTTCCTCATGAACCCTAACAGGAATCTTCCATCAATCAAAACCTGCTCTGTTGAGCCATAAAATGAATGCTTTCCCCATGTCTTCCCCAACCTTAATCAACATCAAATGCTGCAAGGAAACAAGCTGTTGCCACACAGAACCTGTCCGCACAGTGCAGCTCAGAGCCCGACATTCCAGTGGAGATACCCGGCCAAACGAGAAGCACCTGGGTCCATCAGTGCAACTGAACCTACTAGCTGGACCCAGCATGGTTTGAAGTTGGGGTTCCAAGTGCAGCCGGACGGTCCACGATGTCCATTCTAAAATGGGAATGCGAGCATCCTGAAAGGAGGCCAAACATTAGCTGCTTCTGTTGAGGAAATGCATCAATTAGACTCTGAGCAAGAAGCCTGCCAGTGAAGAAATCACCCAACCTTTAGATGGGTTTTGCGATTGTTCTTACATGGCACAGCACTCAGCACATTGGGGGCTGTGCAAGTGGGACAAACTGTGAATGAATCGGTCCATGCAAACACATCCCACATCTTCTCAGAGACTGGCAAGACTTTGGCATATCTGAGTGAAGGACGGTGTTCCCATGATATTCCGTTCTGGTTGGTGTTCAATCAAGGTGCTTAAGCATTATCACACAGCATGCGCAGGCCCCTCAGCTTTTTGGGTTGGTCTTGACCTTCAACCAAAGATGTTTTCTGTGGATGGATCAAGTCCAACAAACGTTCAACCTCCACAAACAATATCTATATTATATCTATTAAACTATGTAGAATGTCAACCAAAAAACAAAGAACATGCATACATGCTTTTCTCTACTCAGGTAATAGTTTACACTCAAGTACAACAAACATCGATCTGGAAAATCCAGGGTCTCGCAAGGAAATGCTGTGCACATGGTGGATTCTCCGTAGCTATGGTGCTTTACTGCAGGGATGATACCGGCCCCAGCTGCGTCCCCTGGGTGCAGCGACGTTCCGGCACGGCCATGTACACCTCCACGGCACCCGGCTGCGCGATCATCGTACGGACCTCGGCCAAAAGGAGCCAGGCCGTGTGGGTCTACATCAAAGGATTTGGCACCCGAAGATGGAATTCTTCAGTTACCCTCTGGTGAACTAACATAGCCATGGAAAATCACAATTTTTAATGGGAAAATCAAGTATAAATGGCCATGTTCAATAGCTATGTTAAATTACCAGAGGGTAAAATATGGCAAAACCATGTCAGCCTCAGATTAAAGCCTGGCTGATAAGATTAATAGTTAAAGGAGTTTATCGCCAAAGAATGATAATTTACTACTAACATGGTACACCACCCATTTAAACAGCACAGGGGTCTAATGATCCGGGTTGACACTATCAATATTTAAGTTGCCATACACTTGGGCATACCAAACATTGGCTCGTGTTTGTTTATGCCCCTGTGGTTTGAATTCCTGGGGATACCCAAGAGTGACCATGTCTATGCAATGCGTGGCTGGTTGGTGAATAGACTAAGATGAATACCCTCTGGTGAACTAACATAGCTATTGAAAATGGCCATTTCTAGTGGATTTTCCCATGAAAAATGGTGATTTACCATAGTTATGTTAGTTTACCGGAGGGTAAGTATATCATCCAACGTGATGATATTGCAATATTGCAATCATTGCACATGCCAACGCCCAAAGTTTACTACTTTGGGATGGATTAAACTGCGGGTTCATGTGGGTATCAAAGCAAAATGATGATCTGACGCTAGTACGAGAATTCGACCAAAAATGATGAGGTGAACATGATAGTGACTGGGTAGTGAGTCACCCCAGAAATCAAAGAAGACCATGTGGGATCACCATTCCATTTTGAATGGGGGAAATATATACATCGGAAACCACCAACCAATCATCGGAACACCTCGACCTCCAAGAAACCTTGAAAAAATGAAAAAACATTTCAACATGATCCTTAAGGTCTCCATTCAGCTAGAATTTCAACATTCAGCATGTCAGCTATGCGTCGAAATCAGCATAGCTGTGACTTGTGGATGTTCATCATCCCCCAAAGATTATATTAATAGAAAACTATAGCTATAGATCATTGTAGATCATTATAGATCACCCTTTTTTCGGAATTTCGGAAGACCTCTGCGCCCTTTAGTTCACGGACACATCGACTCTCGTTCTATACATATCGCCAAGAGACGGGTCCGGAAGCTGCGCTGAAGTGCAAGCAGCTGTTGGTGCTGGCCAGTTCTCCCAGGCCTGGTCCCCGTCGTCAAGTTCGGTGAGGACTTCGTGTGCGTTTTGCCCGGTGGGGTGGTGTCTGTGGGGTATCTTATGGCATATTTTACAGTATATGTTCCCAATCATATTTGATATGTGGCTTTCTGAAAACGCATGGCTTAATCATTAAATATGGTGATTTGAGTTTTCTGGGATATATAAATTATATAAACAACTATAATCAAAATATGAGGATCGTTTCCCATGAGTTCGGGCATGGTCATGGTGATTTGTGCTTCATCCCTTTTCACTTGACCACATCCACCAAGAAAAATCTCAAAAGACCTGCAGTATTTCGTGGTTCTGGAGTGAAAAAAACATCAAAGAACTCCCGTGTCATTGCCATTCTTCGATACATCGTATGTTTTTTTTTTTTTTTTTTATGGCTGCTTAGTACATATGCATAGAGTATCCCAAAATATCATGCACTTCTACCCATAGCTTTCTCCAGGCCTGCTCGATAGCGCCAGCGCAAGTGAACTGACTCGGGTTCAGGCTCACCTGGCGAAGGTGCATTTTCACCATGGCTTTGTTTGGAAATAGTGTACTCATGGGTACCCTCAAGATCCAGCCAGTTTTAAAGCTGGAAACTACTGGGGAAACCATCGTCTGTTTCGCATCCTGGAAATACGTGTCTACTTTTTGGGGTAGTTAGAGTAAGGGAAAACCGTCAGGATTTTAATGATGTTCTCCTCAAATATGGCACAAGGTGGTGACCCCCCAGTTATAAGTTGGTTTCAAAACCCATTCACTACAGTGATATCTACTATAAACATCTATAAACCCTAGTTAACCAATCTATGTGTGTCAACTTAGCTATCTCAATCCCATCAAATCACCCTGAAATCCCATAAAATGCCATAAAGTCACCTTTAACTCCCAGGAAACCACCATAACTTTGCTGGTTTCCTTGGAAAATCTCACCTTCAGCTGGCCACAAGCCACTGGCCACCAGCACTGGCACCTGAGCACGGCAACGGGAATGGACATTTTGGCCAACAAAGCATAAGGAGAATAGGCATCAGGATTAGCTTATATATAATATATCGAAAATTGGTTACATATTCTGTGCGTGTATAACCATCCATATATATATATATATGTAATATGTGCATATATATATATATGTATACATACCATATGTATAGAGAAAACACATAGTCCATTTGAGAATAGAAAGCTAGCGTATGGGCTTGTCTCCAAATGAGACGTGTATCCCAATTTGTATGTTTTCTTTTGTTTTTATGGCAATCTTAATGGTGAAAATGATGATATAAGCTATATATCACTATAACCTTTGTCTTTTGTTTGAGTCTAGTTTCAAGACAAACCATATCAAATGATGATATAAGCTGTAACTATATAACCTTTGATCTTTGGGAGTTTTTGAGCCTACTTTCAAGACAAACCATATCAAATGATTCTGATAATGGGCATTGGAATGACACATGTGTAAAAAGACATCTGTGGTGATGCAATTTCAAATGTAATAAATCAGCCAACTAGTCCCAGACAAATGGTGGTCCAAATCAACAGTTTTGGCCAGTCAGTTCTGTTGGGCAATTTTTCCCATTTTGGTCATACCAACATCCCACACACATCCGCACGCCCAATGGATTCTTCTGGGCATTCCTAGCCCAATTTGGTTCGCTGGCAGCTTCTGGCGGCAACTCAAAGACTACCTGGAAAGCGGAGGCGACCGAGGCGGATTTGGGATCTCTGGCTATAGCCTTCCTGCAGGGTTTCAACGGCTCTGATATGCTTGCCCAAGGGGATCATCATACCAGGTGGGATGGAGAATAAATGAACAGAACACATATTTTTCAAACCACCAAGCTGGTTTTTGTCCAATCCCATCATGTCTTTGGGAAAAAAGGAAGCAGCCAGTGACTGGGATAGCATAAATCCTGCTTTTTACTTATTGGCCGGTCAATGCGGGAATACCCTGCTCTTGATCAACCAGCCAGCGGAAAAGCACACCCACGGTTTTATCACTAATAAGTGCAGGTGAAAGCTCAACGAAGATCACTGGAGAGTATCCAATCATTCGATAAAAACTGTTTAAGGATGCTTCACTCACTGGCCTTTGGTTCTTCAAACTGGGATCCTAATTACAAAAAATTGCGAAGCCATGGACCCAAAACAAACACTGCCAATCAAATGGGTTTGTCCAAACACTAGGGCATACCCAAAAATGGCCATTCAAAAAACGAAAGGATGAACAACGATGGTCTTTCCAATTCTCAGGTAGCATCAGATGGTTTAGAGTCATGCTTCCGGACAACTTAAATCTTTAAAAGGAACTACCTCATACTTATAGTTGCAATCAACATCCCAAGTTATCAAGCCATAGGCTTTGGGGCATGGGAAGCCGCTGTCGATCCTCGTTCTTCACAAAGTGCACGAAGCAAATCTGCATGGACTGCCGACGTGTTGCAACGGGTGCGGTCTTGTCGTTTCATGAGGGATTATACTTGGAGGTTGTGTTGCACGAAGATCCCGGTAGAAACCACAAAAAAGAGAGAAACTTAAAATCCCGGTGAATATTTGGGGTGAGTCAACTTAAACTACTAAGTTGCTAATACATTACTTTTCAATATGTCTTGGGTTGCTTTGAGGAACACCGAGGAAATATATGACCAGCAATATTTAGAACATCAAGAGAGAACTGGATTCAAAACGTTGGTCGAAGAAACCATCCTTGGGAAAGTGGGCGATCAGTCTCTGACTTTCGAGTTGGGAATTGGGAACCCTGCAGAAAATATACAGAAGCCGTATTTCCCAACAGGATTTATTTTTTACATATATGTATATATATATATATATATCTACTTACTTACAGTGGTAGAATTTGAACCCGACATTATCTGGGATTTGAATGGAGAATCAACCTGTTATGGGTGGGTGTTCCTGAAATATAGCGACATTCCATTCGTTGTGCTCCAGGAGTTTACAACCACCCCAAATTGTGGAAGCAGACTTCCCCTTCAGTTTGGGCTTGCCACCTCTACATTCCTCAAGTGATGGATTTCCCAATCAAGAAAATCACAACATGGGTTTGTCTGAAAATAGTATAATGGTTATATACATACTGTGAAGTTTCCTATTGTAAATTGCTGGTATCCCCGTCTTGAGACCAGCCCAAATTCGTCACTACTTGTTTAGATCCGCGTTTTGTTTCTTCAATCCCAATGGATGCTTAAATCCCACTGTTCCCGTATAAACGCACCTCAGTTCAATGGCTGGGTAAATGCCAAATAATTCCTATTTATGTCATGGTGAAACATCATGTTAAACCCCCATTTTGGCTAGGTAAATCTAACCCATGTTCCCTGGCTTTAAATGGTTAATAAGCTAGTCAACAATCAATATCTGTGGCAAATGAGCCCAATAAATGAATGTCCTCTTGAGTCCTCTTGGCGCAATCAACACCGGACTCTACAACGTTTTGATGAACGGTCGAACGGTCCATCACCAAGTCTTTGTTGGTTTCAACCCATCCCTAAACTATGCTTGTCATTGAGGATCATCATACCAGTCATTTGGTTGAAAGTAAAACACTATTTCCAAGCACATACAGTATATCGTTGGTTCTACATGCCATTATATCGCAGCACATATACCATGACATATCACCGTTATAGTTGGCATTATATGGATTAAGTCTCCGTTTAACTTTGTTTGTAGCCATATGGCTCTTGGGGGGATGTATCCCCACCGTACCACAGTGTTTGTTGGTTCAATCCCTAGTTTTCTGAGTTAAATCCGCAGTTTCTATTCATATTGTTGGTTGTGTGATATTTTATACTACTAGTCATATATGTCATGTTTACATATGTTCACTATTCATATTGTTGGCTAGTATATATATATATATACTATCCAGTGACTTTTCCCGACATGAGGCCATTAAAACTTCTAAGAAACACACACACAGTATGAATGATATATATTGATATATCATAAATTTCTATGTAATGACGAATCATATATATATACACATATTAATCCCTTCCCCCTATTACTAAACGTCCCCCAAATACTAAAAACTAGAGTCCATCTCCAATTTTGGAAAATTTGTGGTTGGCCAATTTGACTCTTAATTGATCCCCTTTAAAAAACAATTTAAAAATAAACCTACCATTTGAGGGTTTCACCCCCTAATAATAAAAACTGGTCAACCCCGGGGTGTTTATTATTAGGGTCCCCTGCATCCAAGTAGTTTTTAGTATTAAGGTCTGGCGCTTACTATTAGGGATCCGCTTCGAAATCCAA
>BGPT01003901.1:0-12090 GCA_003297045.1 Symbiodinium sp. clade C Y103
AATGCGCAAAATGATCAACCGCACCCTGGTCATGCAGACGTTGACAAAAGAATGATGTGCACTTGCAATTGGCCAACTCGCCACAGCCTACCTTTGACAGATAGGATGGTGTCCACACAAACAACCCAAAACATGGGCATGCGGCATAGCACTGATAAAAATATATCACTTTCGCCCAGGTTTTTCGTGCCCTCCTGCGTGGCGTCCGCGAAAGAGGCGTCGGCTTCGGGCAGCAAGAGCCGGCCCAGACCCTCGATCACCGGCATCGCAGGCAGGGCGCAGTGGCCCAGTGCGGCGGAAGATGGTGGAGCGATGACAAAAAGTCAGTATCTTTGGATTCTTTGTTATAGCTATGGTTATCACTTAAGTTATCTAGGTTATCAACTAGGTTATCAATCAACTAGGTTATCAATCAATAATCTAGGTTATCAATGAAAATAGTCAACCTTTGGGACAACTGTCAGAAATTGGCACTTAACTCTTGAACATGTCCGTGGAGAATTGGATCTAGTGTAGCACAAAATGGCCCAAAGTTGGAACCTTTTATGCTTACATGTAGTTCAAACATCTGAAACATTTTACTAGTTTGCGTTCAGAGACACAAAGAAACTCTGTATCTGCACAATTATGGAGTGTCTGCCATCTGCAACTCAGGATTCAGTTGTTCATCTGTCGGTAAATGCTGATCATATCTCCTGGCAACATCAACTTCCTGGTTTCGATGCACCAGCGAGACTTGCACTTGAGATCAGCGAGGCGGATGCCGCTAGCGCAGGGTCCCCCATGCCAGGAGGAGACTTGCCACAAATTGCTCAAGATCTCCAGTTTCAGGTTCGTCACAGTAAAAATGGGGATAGGAAGTGACTCAAGTGCTGGGACTATTTTGGACTCGTTCAAAAGTGGTGCTGTCCGAGAAATGCGGCACCCCCAAGTCCAGTTGTTGATCATCATGTTTTCCATTATTTGACGGCCATAACATTAAGTTCAATCCTCCAGAAATCTGGACGAACCCACCAAAAAATCACAGGTCATGTATGAATCGCACAGGTTTCAAAGACCTGTTCGAAATCAGCGTAGTCATCCAATGTTCCTAAAACCTCTTGGAACACCTTTGCTCATCCAAATAGTTCTGGGAAAACTCTTGAATTCAAAAAATCTGAAGATCCCTGGTCTCATCCAAAGAATGTGGAAAACTCAGCCACTTCCAAGCTCCAGGACTTGGCGCACTGCTGATAATGCTGCATGCTGCTGAAGACACGAGCACTTGGAATCCTGGGGCGCGCCAGTGATGGGTTGGAGATATTTTTCGCGCCCTACGCAATGCTCGTTTAGGCCCAAACAACACGTCACCTCTGAATATCAAGGGCATGGGTCTATCTGAAAATAGGCTACCCCTCAAAATCCATTGGTTTTAGAATTACGATCAATACTAAAATTGCTCTTTGGCGGTATACTACCCCGTTTTCAGACATATCCGCATGATTCCGCTTCGAACACGAGCAGGTTTCCCCGCGCGCTCGGAGTCGGCGGCGGCGGCGCCGGCGTGTTCTCCAAAGGGGTGGGCCTAAAGGAGCAGGGTGCAGCTGGTTGTAGGTGGAAGTGCCAGGGATGTCACGAAGGACAATTTGTCTAATCCTAACTTTATTCTACACGTAAGCTTGGTTTAATCATTGACCAAAACACCTTTTCTTGTGAACAAATTTGACAGTATCGTTTTTTGGAAACCATATGTCCAGTCTGTCCAGTGGCTGCTGGGCGTTCCATATGGCTTCAAACTGCTGTGTCCATCCCAACCAAAAGCACACCCCGACTCCGAGTAGCCCCGACGCCACGGTGACCTTCTGTGACACTGGCACTGGAGGGGACAGAAACACCTTGTTTTCGCGCAGGTGTCAATCAGGCACGACCAGGGTTTCCATATGTTTCCATTTCGGGAGATGATCATCCCACCATCATCCCCATTTCAAATTGGTAAACATCCTGCCTCGCAACAAGAAAATTGACAAAAAAAGGCACCCTGCAGAAAAAAAATGAAAACACTACCAAGCCCAACCAATAGCGAGTATGGCAATTCTGTAAATCACTCAGTGGTTATCCCATGTATGTCTAGGTGGCATGGATCGTCCCAGCAGCAGCCAACAGTTTGAGTTTCCACGCTGGTTTCTTATCCTTGTAGTACAACAAGACATCGTTCCTTTCAAGGAGATAACCGTTGAACAGCTGCAGTTTAAAACCTGGGATGTGGATGAAGTTCAGGCGCCCTCCCGTCCGTAGATTCTGTTATCGCTGATCATTTTCTGTCCGAACAAACATCGAATGGTATTTTACATCATTTAAGCAGATGTGCCATACATGGTAAAGGATATGCCAGACATAATAGCGGTATTGAATCTGTGGGATTCTCTTGACCCAAACCACCACTCAGATCTCAAGCGACCCTCCCCAAAACCCAGATGACCATGAGTTTTTCATACATAGACTGAGAGACCGACTGGAGATTTGAAAAATGCCCAAAACACCTGGAAACGTAAATCCTTTTCAAAAGCCTTACAAATTTCGTGACACTTCACCTAAACATAGTGAGACGCTTGGCTTTGACTCGACCAAAAAATATAACCCTGACAAATAGATATGATATATATATATATATATAAACATGTGTGTGGATATATATTAATATATATATATATAACATAATATATTTATGTGTTGATATATATATATATATGTATGTATGTATATATATATATATATATATGTGTATATATATATATATATTATCGAAAGAAGTTTAGAAGCCAAACTTCCGACAATATTATTGACAGATGGAAAAACCAAGATGGGAAGAGGCGCAGAAGAGAGAAGCTGGGACAGGGAGAAAGTCAGAAGAGAGAAGATCAGAAAGGAGATGGCCAGAAGAGAGATGATGCAGGTGCGCGAAAAGGTAGGAAAGTCGCGAAACAGTGTTTTTTTCCAATGCTTTGTGGCTCCGGAGGGTCGAAAAATAGGCTCGCTAGAGCGGCGGGTGCGGAGCCATCTGGTCCGATGAGAGATCAAAAAGTGCACGCCCTTTTGGCGCGAAGCACATTTCGAAGTAAAAAGTGTAAAAAAGTGACGGTCTCAGACCACTTTTGGAAGTTGAGATGTCGAAAAAGTGCAAGGCGCTGTGGCGCGAAGCACATTTGGAAATCAAACTGTGCAAAACATCTCACGTCGGAGCCACTTTTGCCACTTGAGAGGGTGAAAAAGTACACGCCGCTGTGGCGCGAAGCACATTTTGAAGTGTCAAAACACACCATTCTCGGACCACTTTTGGAAGTTGAGATGTCGAAAAAGTGCACGCCGCTGTGGCGCGAAGTACATTTGGAAGTCTAAAGTGTTAAAAACTGAGGGTCTCGGACCACTTTTGGATGTTCAGACTTCATTTTGTGTGACAGGCGCAAGGGATTTTGCACCTTGTCAAAAGTTAGCTAAACGTGTCGGTTTTGTGACATTTCAAAAACAATGGCAGGCGTGGGACATTTGAAGAGGATCTGCAAAGATGCATTTCGCGTGGCAGGCGCAGTACAAGAGACTCATCTAGCAGACATGTTCAGAGGTCATGGCACTGATTTCCTGAGAAGGGCTGCATTTTCGAGCATCAGATGTTCAGGTTTGCTACGGTGACTTTGCGTGACAGGCGCAGCACTTCGTATGACCTGGCTTCACTTTTTCGTGGCAGGCGCAATATACTTTAGAGACATAGCATCGGAAAAATCGCAAAACGCATTGACGAGGCCGTCAGCTGCACACTCAGCTTTCCATTTTGGATGGAAGTCTCGCAGAACTGCTTCGTTTTTGATGTTGTCAACATGGAAAATGGAGCAAATCTCGCAGAATTGCTTCTTTTCGTAACGTTACACCACACTACACTACACTACACTACACCACACTACACTACACTACACTACATTACACTACACTACATTACACTACACTAGAATCAACTACAAACTACAACTACAACCACAGCTACAACCACAACTACAGCTACAACTACACCTACCACTACAACTCAACTAGAACTACTCTACAAACTACAAACTACAAACTACAAACTACACCACACTACACTCACTACACTGCAATCACACTACGCTACACTAGACTACACTAGACTACAACAAGAACTACAACTACAACTGCAACTACAACCGCGCCTACAACTACAACTACCACTACCACTACAAACTACAAACTACAAACTACAACCACAACTACAACTACAACTGCCACTACAACCACAACTACCCCTACAACTAAAACCACAATCACTACAACTACAAGTACAACAACCCCACTACAACAACTACAACAACTACAGCTACAACTACTACAACTACATGACAACTACAACTAGAACAACGGCAACAACGACAACGACAACAACAACAACAACAACAACAACAACAACTACTACTACTACTACTACTACTACTACTACTACAACTACTTCAACTACTTCAACAACTTCAACTACTTCAACAACTTCAACAACTTCAACAACTTCAACAACTTCAACAACTTCAACAACTTCAACAACTTCAACAACTTCAACTTCAACAACTACAACAACTACAACAAAAAACTACTACAACTACCACAACAACTACAACAACTACACAAAAAAAACTGCAACAATTACAACAGCTACAACAACTGCAACTACAACCACAATAACCACTACAACTACCACTACACACACTACACTAAACTGCACTTCAAATACAACTACAACTACAAACACAACTACATCTACAACCACAACTACATCTACAACTACAACTACATTACAACTACACTGCGCTGCCTCCAACCACTTGTCGATCCAACACTTTGTTCGCTCTGCCATCCATGATTCACAACAACAAAATTATCCTATAGGTTTCCTATCTTTGAAACTTCCGCCAACGCCTTGTGCGGTACTACTGGTATGTATGATAACATCAAGCAAAAGAAACACCATAGTTCCCTCTCCTCATGGCTTTGGGCAACTTAACCTCGGCAGGCTCAAATATCGGTGAAAAATGATGCCAATAGAGCAGAGGTCAGACTTTTATCAAGTATGAAGTTGATTCAAAGAGAAGTTATTTTGGCCTCCGTCCATTCCAATGTCACATAATTCAACACCCAGGTATGAAATCAGAAATTTCACGTATCTCCCCAGCAATGCAGTTTCTGTTTCTCTCAAGAAGGCTCTGATAAACGGGATGTAACGAACATATTGTGTTTGATAATGTCAACCCGAGATTGATAAACCCCGGTTGATGAATTAGGGGGTTCCCCCCAAATAGTGATAATTTGGTACTTAAAGGGTACAGTACCCCCACCTCCTCAATCAAACAGCCTAGGGCGTGTTAATCCGGGGTTGGCATTACATCCTCGATCCCCAGTCTGCAACCATGAATCATTGCGCGGGCTACTGCTCAGGTCATTTTCACCCCCAAGAAAGAACAGCAATCTCCAGCGAACTTGAAGCCCATGTCAGGCTGTGTTGAAGTCGACATTCACAGCATCTCGCCCTACCGATTTCAACCAAAAGGCTGGGCTTCATCTTTTTTTGGCGGACGTGACCGATTGGCAGCGATATGTGTTCATATACATGTAACATCATGTAACTAAACCAAATGTTTGCATACTGTTTCAACTGAGGCACATTTATTCCTTAGCGAAAATACCTCAAAATTGGTGGGGAACCCCCAACATTTTGAGGCACCGGGCGTTGGGGTTCCTCTTGGCAGATTCACGCTGGTTAAATTCATCCTCCAAATCCTGAAGCCCACTGGGTGATCACCTTATCAGGGATTGGGAAGTGTCAAGCAGCGATACTATGGTGTTGAGTATGTGAAACCACTAAACCAAAACAGTTCTCGTCATCTGAGGGAAGAAGGGCTAGAAATGTTCCTGAAAAGCGATTCTCAAGAGGCGTTTGGATTGAAGCAACACCAGGGGTGCCCTTCACAAAATCTTATTCCAACCGTCATGGCGCCTCAAAGTTGGGGGAAAATCCCGTCGCCTTTCGGCCTGAAGACCAAAAAATCTCAACCAATTTGTCAAAATGTCACAGGACACCATGTCTTTTTAGCCCTAAATATCATGGTTTTTTAGCCCCTTCATCCAATTCCGGGAAATGGTAGATTTCTGGAACCCCCACAGCCTTGACCCGCCTGGGGGATCAAGGCAGTGACTGGTTGCAAAGAGGCCTTGGTATCGATCTAGCAGTGCACGGGGAACTCAGATTCTCTATATGGAATCTATCACCTAACTCTTACAATCAAATACTTACCATCTGAATCCATCTTATACATCTGAAATCCAAGAATGACTCAATTCTCGCCCTTTGGTTTCGCGCTTGACCATGCTTTAGCATACTTTGATCTGGAGGTAAAAGGATTCAAGTGGTGTGGGCGTCATCCCTAACCATAGGATACCATAGGCATAGTGCCACGTGGTTAAGCTCCCACGCAGCATCGATGAAGATCCACACCAACCAATCGCAAGGTGCCTCCGCTGCCGTCAAGCTCCAAGGGTCAACTGGTCCAATGGATGGAGATGGATGGATAGACAAACGGAGTGACAGAGGCAGGCAGAGCTCTCCTTGAAGAACAAGCATAACGTTCAAACTCAGATTTCGGATTTCCTGGGCTCCGACAGTTCACCAAGTGACCAAACAATCAACCGAACCACACCCATGACATCTCACCCTGGTGCCTCAGCATGGTAAATCAACAGGAACTCTGCCAATTTCGGAAGCCTCCCAGGTCGGTGAATAGCGCCATCTCATCGTTTTTGATCACATCCCCCCCATTCCTCCCCAGTTTTTTTCCTCGCTGGCTATACCCATCCATCCACAGCCCTCCGCCCCAACGTCGGCTGGCGGACCTGGCTGCCTCGAAGAGTTTGCCGATGAAGCCCAGTTTAGAGAAGGCGACCATAACCCAGGCGTCGCCCGTCACCTTCCTGAGAAAAAAAAACATCTGCAGTGGGAACTGGTGGTTTCTTTTGGTTTCTTTTGTGGTGAACCGACCCGTTGCCACTGAAATAGATATGTGGTGGTTTCTTGGGGCGGCCACTTGATGAAATCTGAGGGCCAATAACGGTTCTGTCATATCGGTTTCTAGTTTCACGTAATTGAAACTGGCCAAGTCACTGGTGAGCCACAAAACACGGGAATGACCAAGAATCATTGAAATAACTGGGAAGTAACTATAATTGGGAAGTACAAGTCTGATCTGAAATTCCCAATACCCCCGAGAATTTGCGGATTTACAAAAACTGGGAAGGCACTATGCCAAAAGCAAATCCTCGAAGTCGCAGGGTTATGCCATTGGCAATAGATCAGTTGCAACTATATTAAATAACTGACCTCCCAGACTCCCAGCCCATTGGCTTCGGCAACCTTGGGCCCTACCACGAGACCCCAAAACTTCCTGATGAGCAGGCCAGATTTCTCAGCTGCCGACTCGTTCATGAACTTGCGCACCGTCGGAAGAAAGTTTGGAGTCACCTGCCACAGAGGCTACGGTGATGCCAACTACCTCAGAAATGGATGGTGGGCTTTAGGATACAAATCAGGATGTAAGCTCAACCACATATTATGATGCCAACCATCACAAGCATTGGCAAAAGCCAAAACTCTACTATGAACTCCACACTTGCGCTGTGGTCAAAAAATCTAAGCCAGGCATTTTGAAACAAGGGGCTGTTGTCCAGATTCCGGCACAATCACCGTGACGCATAAAACTTTGTTCACAATTGTTTGGGATTTGATCAAGTTCATCCACACAATTGGTGTCGGTTCAGCGCTGCCCTAATCGCAAAGTGCCTGGCCCATTTCCAACAGTCTTCGTCCAGGCTGAATGAATATGTGTATCGATTCATCCTGGTATCTTGACCCTAAAATAGCTGCTAAATCATGCTATTCATCCCACATCAACCAATAGTCTTTTCGAGGTCTTCACCGCCATCGTGGCCAGTTTTTAGGCGACGCCGATTCAACCGCAGGCCGGAAGTCCCACATGGCAAAAGCAACTTCCTGCTTAAACAGTTACAATGCCCGGGGAGCCTGGCCCCACAACTACGGCAAGTGAGGGTTGATTCAATGCCATCCAGGGTATGCACCCTGAACTCTCAGACCTAGCCCCAGGGCAGGGTAGAGTGCCACTTACAGTACATATACAAAAATAACTCTTCACCGATCACACAATTGTTGCTTGGAAGCCTGGCACATAGGCTTACTGTCCGGTATTCTCAAACGTGGCTAGGTGGAAAACCCCTCCATTTAGTTCGAGGATTTTCCCACCAACATAACCTCCATTCATAGAGGATTTCCCATATTTCCTATGGTTTTCCCAGGATTTGGCGGGAATTCCCGGCCAGCTGGCCTGCACATCATCCTCCAGCTGCATGTAGTACTCGGCCAGGCCCGAGGCATACCTTGGGATACCATTTTTCAACAAAGATCTATTGTTAGTGGAATGGAAACCACAGAAAGAATGATGCGACTATATGAACATAGATCATGTGCATTCCAACATCGTTTTTCTTGCGACAAACAGATGTGTTGGAATGGAAACTATCACCTTCTATGTCAAAACGGCCAGAAAAAAGCTCAGGTTCAATGGTTTCTAGCCACGCAATCTGTTGCTATCATTCAGTTGCTGAGAGGCAGGCGACATCAGAAAGGCATAATCCAAGTTTTGCTTCGCTCGCCTAAGGTGGCCCTAAGGTGGCCCGCTGGAAAAGCCACATAGAAACTGCACGGGGTAGTCGGGTAGTGTCTGATCAACTTTATGGAGCTTAGGGAGTTGGTGGCGGGGCTGTGGCCTGCAAGTCCCCTGTAGCTTGATGGCAACTGAGGCTCCCTGCCACCACTGTCTCAAGGGTGGATCCCCATACTTGGTGTTTTTCATGATCTGGCCGAGGATTCCCAAGCCGTCAAGGAAAACCATGGCTTTTTGGTGAGAAAAATTCAGAGACCCTGCCATGAATCGCCTGAAAATTGCCGCCATTTATGTATGGGTCAACTTATTAGGGCACCAATGGACATAGAATTCATCAGATTTTCATTGTAAACTGGCGTGTGTGTATATATATATATATATATGTATATATGTATCACTTATAGTAAACCATAAGTTTTCTTGGGTCATCATTTTCAAGTATAAGTTGATATCTGTTTATTCTAGAGTATGTCCTTGTTGTAGGTCGAACCATAAGTAACAAACCATAAGGCCATGTGAGCCATTAAAGATTATCTAAAAATACCCCTATCCCATCTCATTATACTAGTTGGTTGATAGATTTCCCTACTATGTGTTATCATAATCCCCAGTAATTAGCTAGTATAAGTCCCTATAGTAACCAATCAAGCAGGGTATTTTTCATGGCTCATGTCAGATTTCAACCCCAACACAGCCTGCTCTTTGGCCGGGTACAAGCGCTCTGGTGCATGGATGACGTGAAGGCGATTGGCCTTCCCACGTGGGATGCTGGGGATGATTGGGGAGTTTATCCGCGTTATAATCCTTCCACTATATATACATATTGATATGTATGTATAGTACAGTACATTGTTACATATGTATATACATGTAAAATATAGATATACAGTATGTTTTCTACATATATATATATATAGACACAAATTGTATACAGATGTGTATACATATATATATAATATATATATATATAGATAGATAGATAGATAGATAGATAGATAGATAGATAGATAGATAGAGATAGATAGATAGATAGATAGATAGATAGATAGATATAGATAGATAGATAGATAGATAGATAGATAGATAGATATATAGATAGATAGATAGATAGATAGATAGATAGATAGATAGATAGATATATACCTGTGTGTGTGTGTGTGTTTCTTGTGTGTGTGTGTCTTATATGAAGAAAAAAAACGGACATGAAACAAATTCCGTTTGGCCTGGAAATCCAAAATTGTCTTGATGATCGACGATGGGAAAGCCCAAAAAAATGCCAATAAGTTGGCAGCAATCACATCCAAAGTGTCAACACCCGCCTGCACTTCATCTTCAAAACCATTTCTCAGCCAATCTCGAGTTTTGAACACCTCACTGGCCGTTGTTCTGAAATGTGCTTGCGGTTGGGTAATGCACAGAAATCTGTGAAATGAATGAGACAAATGTTCAAAAAAACTTCGTGCTTGGACCCTTGACCCTGAATCTTGTGACAAAACTCCGGGAGATCCACAAAAACTATGCCACCGACCCAATTTTCATCAAAATCCGCAAGGTGTACCACAAGACCTGCGCCAAGCTGTAGCGAAAGGGTCAAAAAAGACACCCAAATCTGGACAAATCCCTTCAATTGCCAGCAACTCATCACCACAATAGGCAAAACGTTTTTTTCTGTCCTTCCCGCTAGGTCATGTCTATTCTATGTGTTCAATGAAAAATGGTGATGCTCTCAAAATTCGCCAAAATTCTATGAGTCATGAACTCGTGCCCCTGTCCATTGCGTGAGAATCCCACCCAGTCAGGTTTCCCCCTCCGGGACCTGTGTCCGTAGTTTCGCCTAAGGCGTCGAACAAATGGGATAGCGTGATACCCAGGTATTCCTGCCACGCAAGGCGGGGCAGCATGGTGACCCTGCTAGCTGGACCTTTTTTCAATCGGGGTAAAGACAAAGTTCGCTGTTTCCCCATGAAAACTATAATAGCACTATATCTTGGTACAAGTATATCCCCAATTTACCACTAGAAACCCAGGTGGGTAGGTGTGGGGCAAGCAAAAAAAGATCAACTAATGGGATGGTCAAGCGGTCTGAGAAGGCCAAAATCTACATCTTCAGAACAGGAGTCTGTTTTTAGTTTCTGATGAAGATTGAACCCTGAAAACGGGCGCCATCTTTGTAGAAGCGCTTATTTCGCTGTGATTCTGCAAAGGTTCCCCTTCTTGAGAAGGATGTGCGCTTTGAACCAAAACACATGATTTCTTGTTCAAGGGTGAAAGGATGGAAGAACGGGTTCGCCCGGAAATTTCTTCTATTCTATTCCCCTTCTTGTTGTTTTCATCACTTCCGAATGGTTTTCGTTCAAGTGGCTGTTCATTGCAATCTACAATACTTCGGGTTTGGCGATTGATGGTAATTGAATTGGAGTCCAATAAGAGCTGCTCGCACCTCACAGCCTACTATGAATTCCCATCCTTGGGCCAAGTCGTGGTTGATTTCGCTGATCTATCCATTGCTTTTTGTGTTGCTATGATCCTTCATCAGAGGCATGTACAATCCCGGTGTCTGTGAATTAAATCCCCATGTTTGTTGGTGAAATCACAATTCTTGGTGAAATACCGTCATTTTTGCCGATGAAAAGCCCATCAGCAATCCTTTCCCCAGGCGTTTCAAGCTACAGTACATCACGGTCACCATTGACTCGCCAAGGCGCGGCTTGTTTTCGATGCACTGACGATAGGCCAAAGAAGAGCCATCGTGGCGCTCGCCGTGCGGCGGCTTCTAACTCCTGGATGATCCCAGGGATGTGGAAAAGCTGGAGATCTGATGTTAGTCATTAGGGGTGATCCCAAATATGCTCGGAAATAATGTATATACCAGTAGTACCGCACAAGGCGGTGGCGGAAGTTTCAAAAATGGCAAACCTATAGGAGCGGTTCGTTGTTGTGAGTCATGGATGGCAGAGCAGATCCACTGATGGATCAAAAGGTGGTTGGAGCGTCGGCTTATCTATCTGTCTATCTATCTGACTGCCTAACTAACTGACTAACTGACTAACTGACTGACTGACTGACTAACTAACTAACAAACTAACTAACAAACTAACTAACTGACTCACTGACTAACTGACTAACTNCTCCGAACCCGACAGTTTTTAACACTTTTTACTTCCAAATGTGCTTCGCGCCACAGCACCGTGCACTTTTTCCACATCTCAACTTCCAAAAGTGCTCCGGAGCTGACGTGTTTTAACACTTTTTACTTCCAAATGTGCTTCGCGCCACAACGGCGTGCAACTTTTCATCTCTCATCTCCCAAGATGTCTCCGCACCCGCC
>BGPT01003901.1:31310-45459 GCA_003297045.1 Symbiodinium sp. clade C Y103
GAAGATGTAAGATGTGCAGATGTGAAGATATGAAGATGTAAGATGTGCAGATGTGAAGATATGCAGATGTGAAGATATGAAGATGTAAGATGTGCAGATTTGAAGATATGAAGATGCAAGATATGCAGATGTAAGATATGAAAATGTAATAATGCAGATCTCTTTTTACGAAAAACCCTTCGCAGACGCTCTCGGGAAANAAGATATGAAGATGCAAGATATGCAGATGTAAGATATGAAAATGTAATAATGCAGATCTCTTTTTACGAAAAACCCTTCGCAGACGCTCTCGGGAAAAAGTTCGCAGCGGAAGAAAATGAATCTACTCCTTGGCCTGATGCGTTGGGTTCCACAAAACACTGTTCCAGGCGTGGAAAGCCTATTTTGTCATCCAGCACGGAAATAGGAATCGCAGCCATCCTTGTAGATGATTCAAGGCCCATCAGAACAAGCACTCGTGCAATCTGTTTCACCTGTTTGGTCGTGTTGCGTCCACCTCCATGGCGCTCACAGTGGGCATGATATTCAAGTTCAATACCGCAAAATCACTGTTTCAAGCCATGTTCAACTCATGGAGTAAAAATCTAACACGTTGCATGCCCAAGGCTTTGGCGCCAATGTCACTGAGGTTCCAAGCTGTTGGAATCTGCATGAGCTGAACAACTCCTTGTCGCACTGCATCTTTGCGAAGAAACGGCGACTGCTGCTACTCCTTTTCTTGGGGATGAAAGGCCTTGATGAATGTGCATGGATTTTCCATGACAATTGTGAAAATGTGAATGACTTCCAAGTGAGAAATGTGCGTGTCATCCTTGTCCAGGGGTCCATGCAATGAAGTCCAACTGACAGCATGAGTGCAACTGCAAATGTTTCGGACTCCTCCTCCGTCCTTTGAGCGCTGTCAGATCCAGCTCAATTGACTGGACCTTTTCCACATCTCACCTTCCCTCAGAGTGTGTTTAACTCCAAGGATATTGATTGCAAATCCACCAGGTTTAGGGAACGCATTGTCACCACGATTTCTTGCACGCCTGTGCAGCCTATAGTAGCACCCTGTCACCTGCCGAGCCAATTGCAAAGTCAAATGAGGATTGTTTTGTGCTGAAGTCAGCACTGCTTCCAAAGTTGCTTGAACGTCGGCCGCGTCATTGAAGTGCTCATAGGCCATCGCTTCGATCACCTGAGCCTGCAAGTGTCTGATTATTCGAATCAGCTCACCTTCCCTTGACACAGGGTTGACATGTTGAAGAACATCTCCTTCAACTGGTCTTTCTTCTTCTCCTTCTTCCATCAAGTATCCATGCAATGGCATAGGATCTTCCACTTCCATTGAGCATGATGCTGGAGCCACTGCATCACTGGATCCTGCAGCTGCATCTGTAGTGTCAGCTGAGCCTCGGCGTGCATGGAAAAGTAGTCTGTTCGACTTTTCCTGGTTGAACATGTCTGTTCTCTGTTCTCTGTTGAGCTCATTGAAGCGCACAAAACCTCCATAGTTCACCAAACCATCTCTCACGCAATCCACATACTCTTCAAGTACAACCAGCTCATGGTCAGTCTGTCGAACATAGCTATTGTACCTCGATTGCAAACCTTGCAGATTGTTCCTCTGTTCATCCAGCAAGTCTCGCTGGTGGGCCGTGAAGGTGTCGGTCTCGGCTTGCTGGAGCTCGTTGTGAGCCATTCGGTCGTTGATCCTCAGCCAAAGTTTGTAGGCTGCCACTGCCAAACCAAGCCATGCCACTGCCAGCAAAAAGATTGAGAACCAAATCCACCACATCTCATTGCCAGATTGGTCAATGCTCTTGTCTGGGGATCGTTTTTACAAGCTTCGACACATCTCTGGAGTTTGTGTGGCTTGAACGCATTTCTTCAAGCTCCTCCTGTCCAACTGGATGTCCAGTCTCAGCTTCCACCATTCCAAGTTCACTCATCAAAGCAAGCAAACATTTCTTGGAGAGGCTCTTTGTACCAATATCAGCAATGTTGAATGCTGTTGGCATTTGCACCATTTCCACCTCTTCATTCTGCACCTTCGTTTGCACCCAAAGCACTTTTCCTGAAAGATGCCTATATAATCTTTCCCACGCCTTGCCGATTGCACAGTTGTCGGGCGCTGCTGGAGTCAGTGAAATGTACCTGACAAATAGTGATATTCAGGATGAATTCCAAACATCTTCGAATGTATATTGCGTCACTCATTGTCGATACAATGCTGTAGAGCTCTGACTCACAAGAGGATAGAGAGATAACTCTCTGGGTTCTGGATGCTGAGAACAAGAAGCATCCATTGAGTAAATGAATGCCACATGAAGTTGATTTTCGGTGAACCTTGTTGGATGCCCAATCTGCATCGCTGTACGCCTCCAGAATCCAAAACTTCTGTAGTGATGTGATGTCCTCCGTTTTCCTTTCCCAGCTTCAGGACATTTCAGAAGGACTCCAAGGTCACCTGTCCTTTTGAAGTATCCAATCAACTTCCTCAAACGTGACAAGCCTGTGAGAGTTGGCTTCGACATCTTGCTTGAAACTTCCTTGACCGTAGAACTGATGTCGGGTCGATCACGACTGAGGTATAAAACCATACCAACCACTGAACGAAAAGCTGCTGCATCTGCCAGTGAAAGTTCATTGGAAACGTCCTCCAACTGTATGGATGAGTCACATGGAATCAACTGTTCACGAACTTTGCCAAAGTGGCTTTCAAAGTTCTCCATCACCTTTGTCACCTGAGTTCCAGGCACCACCATCAAGCCTTCAGGAAGCATGGTGATTTTCCTTCTCAGAAACGTGATTGCTGATCCAATTTCATCCAAAGCTTTTCACTTGACAGAAAAACGTTCTTTGCAAACTGGCAAAAGCTCCTTCTCAAAAAACTCTGCACTGCCAGTGTAAAGGATGTCGTCAACGTGTATGAGAACCACACCATCCTTTGTCCTTCCCAGACATGGTTGAACATCACAGAATTCGAAGTTGGACTTGTCCTGCAAAAAGTTCCTGAAGTATAGATACCAGGACTTTGCACCAAGTCTCTGTCCAGGAAGATTTGACAAAATCACGTACTGAACTCCTTGCAGCTCGCACTTGACTGGATGCTCCTGGTCAACCTGCAAAAAGGCGTCACCAATATCCATTGGCGCAAGAAGGGGCTTGTAGGAACTGCCCTGTTCCTTTGCAGCTTCAAAAGGAAACTGACCAACAGCAAATTGTTGGAGTGAGCACCAGTCGTAGGAGCAAAAACATCGTCACGCTTTTCTGTTGCAAACTCTCGAGCTACATATCGGCTCCTTCTCACCCATCTCATTCGAGAGTCACCATCACCGATGTAAAGCTTCTGGCGCCAATCTCTCACAAACTTGGTCGTCAAATGACCTGTGACTTCACCATAGTACTTGTCCAACTCCTTCAGGACTCCCATATCCGAAAGCCTTCCAATTTCCACTCGATCAGCAAGTTCCTCCACCCATGCCTCTGGAGTTGGTGGAATTTCTTCCAAGCTGCCATCGCACAAAGCACCCAGCGCCTTCAACTCCTGCTCCAGAAGTTGCAACAGTGGCTTCAGGTTCTGCAGATGCCCCGATGGCAAGTGATCCAGGTCTTGCTGCACCAGTTTCACCAGTGGACATGCCTTCAAGTCCACGACATGCTCCAGCAGGTTTGGGTCATGAACATGAGGCCCAGGAGGAGCTCGAGACAAAACGTCCAAGACTGGCCGATACAAAGAAGCAGAGGATCAATGAAATCACCTCACAGAATGTCCACATGATCAGAAGGGTGAAATTTGGTGCTGAAAAGTATTTCACCATGGTGGATGACTATGACAACGGCATCAACCAGGAGGACAGTGCAGCATATGCAGATGATGATGCTGCACTGTGGACAGGTGAGGAGGAGATCATTTCCACTGCATCACCAAATTGAACATCATGTTGCACATTGGTTGGTTTGTCATGCCCAGCCATTGCAGACAATTCTGCTTCCTCCTTCTTCTCCTCAATGGCTTTCTGTCGAACTGCCTCAGCATCCTCGTCCACCAAACTTGAGGGCGCTGTTGGGCCTTTCGGTGCTGCAAAGCTAACTCCACGTGGTCCTGCAACTCGACGCTTTGTAGGAACAACTCGACCACCAAATCCCACCTTGTACTGCCATGAAAACAGATTGAATTGCAGATGGAACTTCATGTAGGTCCTCCAGTCAGTACTGACTCTTCTGACAGACCTTGTCAACACCAAACAGCTTCCATCGTAAAGCAGAAAACTGTCCTGGCACTCCACCTTTCCCAGAAAAATCATTCTGAACCACTTTGCATTGCCCTTCATGTGGGTCCTTGAGAAGCCAAAAACCGGCTCTGCAAACATAAACCAAGCAGTCATATGGTTTGCCAAACACCACCTCGTAGCTCGTCATGCCTTTGTCAACCATGCAGAGTGTCTCATTGCCCATGTCCAAAGTGCATGACTTGTACCAAAAGTGACCTTGAGCCTGTCCATCAAATTGTACATCAATGACCCTGCAACACCTCTGACTCTGCTCAAAGCGTTCTCTGCCAAACCATTTCCATGGGTGTATGCAGCTGGTGTCGACTGCAGTGATCAAACTGATCAAACCCATTTGTTGTCGTGCTTGAAAGGTCAATTTGGCCACCTGCACAATTGTTGGCTCGTTGTCCGATCGAAGTTCGACCTATTGTAGCCCAACAAGGCACAAAATGCCACCAGCTCTTTTGTAAGAAGGTCAAATTGAGCTTTGGAGTTCACTGGAACAACTCCCTAAATAGCCACTTTTCTTGTCGACCATGATCATAGCTACCAGTGTCTCTTCATCTTTGACAGCTTTATCACCAGCTTTTGCGTAAAAGAAGTCGAAAGACACCACTTTGTAACTGCCTTCCATAGATGAACCATCTCTATGGTGCTTGTCAGCTCTGGCACGGTGCGCAACACAAGCCTCACACCAAGGTTGGTAAGGGATGTGGCTGAGTCGATGTTGGGCCTGAATAGCCTCATCAGGAGGCTCTGCCAGAGTTGAGGATCTCGCTTCGGCATTCAAAGCATCCCTGGAAGCATGAAAAACTGCTTGCATCTGTAGTCCTTTCTGATGCTCCACAAGCTTCTGGAAGACTTTGGTCTTGCTTCCAAATGTTGAAATGCCATATGATTTGCATGCTGCACGCAAAATTTGCCAGTGAGCTCTCAGCTGTAAGGGTCACACCATCGACCTCGATCTTTTCCTCGTCCTGTGCCCCAACGACAATTCGTCCACCTCCAACTTCCTGGCCATCAACTGCCTGTTCAAGTGCATCTTCAACTACCTGCACATCATCTTCTGGTGCAACCAAGATCATGTCACCTTCATCCTCATGTCGTTCAAGTTGCAAAACATTGGAAACATCGTCCTCGAACCTGAAGCCCAGCATGGCTGGATCCCTTTCACCAGGTGTTACAACTGTGATTGTGCTTCGATTTCCTTGCAGTTCATGAAACTTGGCATCGGCCTGAATCAACAACCGCAATGGTTCACTCAACTCAAGAATTTGCCAACGTCCATCATCACCTTTTGACAAGAGTTGTCCTGTTCTGTGGACCTCGAAGAGCAGGAAATGCCAGGGTAGGGTCCTGAAAGGAATCAGCCATGTGCCTGCCAACGATATAGCCTGCATTGTTCACTGACCATCCAATTGAACTGTTTACCAAATTATCATTGACATGAGCATTCATTGCACGAACTGACAAAGGCACAACATCTGTCAAACTCGATGAAATCAAACGAACCTGCCCAACGATGGCCATGCTCTTGTTCTGAAGCTGGATCGGCACACTCGTGTTGGAACCATGATGCACTAAGCATTGTTCAGTTGCATTGATGCCAAATCCCCGTTCCAGCAATCGTCCATAGCAAAGGATTGGCTGTGATATCGAAGATGATATTGCAACTTTCTCCCTCAGGATCATGCTTCTACCCTCATTGGTTCCCAGTTTGATCTCAACACATCGAGTCCCTTCTACAGGAATTTGTTGGCCCTGAGCGTCACACAGTCGTGCTGATTGCCCTTCTGCTGGATGCCCTGCATTGATCAAGGATGTTGGAAAAACGCTGTAGTCGGCTCCTGAATCCAGCAAAATTGTTTGGACATCATGTTCATCATCCACTTCCTCAACAACTGCACGAACCATACCAACAACTGTGAAGGCAGGTGTCATCGTCCATGTCCCCAATGTAGTGACGAACAACGCAAATGCTGCCATCCATGTATGCAGAACTGCTCAAATCAAAAGTCACAGAATCTGAAACATCTTCAACAATACGTGCAACTCTGTGTTGACCTGGATGAACTGCAGACTGCTGAGATTGGGGCACCTGATTGGAAACACTCGTCATGTGTTTAAAGCTACCAGTCGTCGGACTTGTTGGTGAGCCTTGAACACCTTGAACCACAGTCTGATAGGATCCCATGTTGTCCTGTGCAGGTTGAGCTCCATTGCTAACTGCTCGAACTTGTTGGCCTCCACCACTTTGCCAACAGTCTCTGGCGTAGTGACCAAATTTGCCACATATGTAGCACTGCTTGTCGCCCGCTTTGCCTTTCCCTTTGTCAAAGCCTTTCTTGGCTTTTCCTTTCTGGCCATCTTTGGCCTTCGACTTGGACTTGCTTTTGCCCTTTGAAGATCCCTTGTCGGTCTTTCCTTTGCCCTTTCCTTTCTTGTTTGCAGCTCCATGCCAACCTTTGCCCTCCACTCTGTCGATGTCGATTGGCGCAGATGTGTCATCACTTGACACCAGGGCTGACCACTTCTGTTGGGCTTTGTCCCACTTGAGACATTGTTCTCTCAGAGAACTATACTTCATGTCCTCCTGGGCCCCAAGGTTCAAGTACGTTTTCAACTGCCCTGAGACACATCTCATCAAGATCGCTGATGTGACTGCGTCCTGAACCTCATTGCCTGCTCTTCTGCAGTCCTCGAACACTTCCTCCAGCTTCAGCAGCTGGGGCTGTAACGGGGCATTCATTTGAAAGGACCGCCAAGACGTAGCTGCTGTAAGAAGAGCCAAACCTCTTGCATTGCTGTTTGGCCTGAGGGCTAGGCACATTGCCTAAATGCTTCATAGCCATCTGAACCAGAAACACTCTTCACCAGACTGAGTGCCTTGCCACGAACCAATGAAGCCAATAACCCACAGAGCTTTGAACTTCGAGTGCGTGTGTCGGCACTTGCAGTTGACATATCCAAACCTTTTGTAGGATCTTCAAAGATCTTCTTCAGCTCTTCCTCATAGCTTGGGTCTATGGTGGTCAAGAACTGGCCAAGCTGCCAGCTCCAGTCTTGAAAGGCTTTGATTTCAGCCTCAAACAAAGCATGTTCAAAAACCTGCGGCTCGTTGATCAGTTTGCTCCAATCAATGATACTCGAACCAACTGCACTGCTCGAACTGCCTGCACTGGCCTTTGCTTGGGCCTGCATCGCCTTAGCTGCTTCACTGGCAGCTTTGGTGGCTTCTGCCACTTGTAACAATGCTGTTTGAAGCATTCCAGGGTCCACTCCAGCCATCACCAGAATGAAAAAAACTGCGCAACAACGTTCGACTGTAAATCCCAACTGTAGCAAGCTGGAAAAAAAACTGTACCACCACTGAAACCCAATTCTATATCGATGAAGTGTGTTGCAAAAAATGCCAAACGAGCTATGCTCTGTCCAACCAATGCAGTCCTCCACCTGTCACCAATGCATGTCACCTCCAGCCAGATCCGTAGAAGTCCTTGTCCACCTCACAGCAAAGCAGGAGCCAAACGCTCCGCTACCATGCGAAGAAACGGCGGCTGCTGCTACTCCTTTTCTCGGGCATGAAAGGCCTTGATGAATGTGCATGGATTTTCCATGACAATTGTGAAAATGTGAATGACTTCCAAGTGAGAAATATGCGTGTCCTCCTTGTCCAGGGGTCCATGCAATGAAGTCCAACTGACAGCATGAGTGCAACTGCAAATGTTTCCGAATCTTGGATCCAACGAACCTTGCCCGACAGGTGCTTGATTTTCCCTGTCCCCTGTCTCGTGGCTAACTGTCGCCCTGATGAGGAGTCTGTGTACATGACATGCTCCACCTCACCACCGCAAGTGACCTGCACACATCAGTTCAGAAAAATACCATCCTTAAAAGTACTGATCATGGCATTCAAGTCACTTTTACAGCTCGACAAGCTAACCACGCGTTGCGTTTGGGAACTGGCAAACAGGAAACACCCATTCAAAGTATGGACACCACAGCTTGCTTGTTGATCTCCTGTGACTTTGATTGGAGCTCCAGTCACTGTCACTGAAATTCATCTGTTGAATGCCAGCGGCCTTGCCCTCCTACCGGAAGCGTCTTCAATCGTTGCAAAGCTGTGAATGCTGACAATGAAAAGAAGATCCGGTCGATCTCGGGCAAGATACAAACACGTACCGGCAATTGAGCGATAGTTGAATGCATCTTTGGGGGGCAAAGCATCTGACTTGTCCTCCACTTGAATACCAGAGTCACATGGAATGGCTTGAGACGGACCTTGCATGTCCAAAGCTTTTCTCATACATCTCAATCACACGCTCAGCACTGGTGCCTGGCAAAAGGGCCAGACCACTTTCCAAGAAATTGATCTCACTGTTGATTCCTCCAAATTCAGAATGGCTGATCTTGTAGCTCTCAGCAGATTTAATTTGGAAGAAAAACCTGTTTCCAGTAAACACGGTCACCGCAAAACAAGATGTCGTCCACGCGCACCATGATGCAACAATGACCATTTTTGGCCAAACAAGGTTGTTTTGCACACCAAATGACAGCTCTTTGGACAAAATCCTCTGAGGTGCCAATACCAACTTTTGGCTCCCTGCTCAGCTGGAAACGGTTTCCACCCAAGCTTGGACTGCCCAGGATCGAATCAGGTGTCTTGACATTCATGATGAATCCAGAGGATTGAGATTTGCTGAATAAAATTGCTTCAAAACAAGAAATTAGATGCAACGGCTAGCCCCATTTTTGGGATCCAAAATCTGGACTCCAAAATCAGGCCCAAAATTGACCAAGAAAGAAAAATTAAAAGTAGGTTCCCTGTAGGGCCCCCATTTTGGAGTCCAGATTTTGGACCCAAAACGGGGCTAGCCGTTGTAACTAATGTCTTGGTTTGGGTAATTTTATTCAGCAAGTTTCAATCCATTAGCTTCATCATCAATGTCAAGACAGCTGATTCGATCCTGTGCAGCCCAAGCTTGTTTGGAAACATGGGGGTCGCTTCTGGCGTACCTTGTCTTTGCATGTTTTTTTGACCTTGTTTTGGGACCCCAAAGTGGAGCAAGATGTCATTACTGAAGCTTCCACTACATTGGCTCTTGCACGAAGCGTTTCTCTGAAGGTGCAAGTTTTAACCGCAATCAGCAAGAAGTGACAAAAGCAAAAAAATATTCTGCCGCATCTGAAAACCTACAACCCAACTAAAGCGAGGTCGGTATCAATGAATCTAAGCTCCGTTCCCTTCCCACATGTTTGGCGCGATTAGTGAAGCCGGAACAGACCCAAAGATCAAGTATTTTTTCACCCAGATTCAATGCCAAGCGAAGCCCTTGTCAGGTATGAACGCAAAACTTCGGAAGATAACTTGCGAACGGCCCTTCAATGGAGGCAACCGTGCAAAATACCTTTCAGTTACCCGATGAATATCACGACGCACCCGGTATATCACAACAAACTCGCTCTCCATTAAATGGCCGAAGCACGTTACGGTTCTGAACTTTGTACAACAAACATCTCGGACCGGCAAGTATGGGTTTTTCCTGCGTTGGTTGAAAGTGTTTGGAAATGTCCAGGCGCAACTTCATGTCACTGGCACTACGCGCGCTGTCTGGCTGCCTGAAGATTGCCTGGCACCATCGCAGCTGAAGCTTCCGGTCCACCTGATGCGCATTTTGGATTGGAACGTGGTGTTTTTTTTTGGTGCGGTGCGCATGTTGGATCGTAACGTTCTGTTTTCTTGCGTTGGCTGCGTTTTCAATCATTGTTTGCATGTGCGCGGGGCGCAGTGCGCATTTTGGATTGTAACGTTGCGTTTTCTAGTGGCCCGAGCTACATTTTTCTTCGTGTGCGTGTGCATGTGGCAGTTCGCATTTTGGAATGTTGGTGTGAATATTCATGTAATGTCACATCACATGAAAATGAAATGAAACCGCATGTTGAAGCATGATCATTTGTTTCGGAAAACAAGAGTCCAGCACCAAAAGAAAAATTATATCAACCTTGCCTGGCCATGCGCAAACGGTTGCGCAACAAGCGGCGGAGCCTGCTGCCAGTACTACAGTTGCGCTGGTGCCAAGTTCAGCCAGCCGGTTCTGCTGCAGCGCCCAGTGGGTCACCTGAAAGTCCGAGGTCACCGCACCACAAGAAAACACAAGGTTACCATCCAAAACGCGCACCGCCCCACACGCACACGCACATCACAGTCGAAAACGCGCACCGCGCCACGTTACGATCCAAAATGCGCACCGCGCCACGAGAAAACACCACGTTACGATCCAAAATGCGCACCGCGCCACAAGAAAACAGCACGTTACAATCCAAAATGTGCACGGCATGTGCACCGCGCCACACGCAAAACAAATCACAGCATTTGGTTTGAAACTGATTTGTTTGTCACTGGTTTCACGAAAAAGAGAAAACGACATGTTCACAGCAACTGCAACGTGAGTATGTGTCAGCATGTTGACCACCATGCACCTACTACCTGCTGGAGTTTACAGCATAACTTGGCGCTTGACCACTGAAGTGTTGTTGACTGGGTTTCCACTGATGTAAGGGATATAGGGCCTGTAGGAGGTCCAGATTCCAATCCTACGAAGAAACGCATCTTCAGAGCATACCAAACAACATTGCACAGAATGGATCCAGGGGACTGGCAAAGAGGGGGCCCGGGGGACTGTAGGGTGCAGTGTTGATGGACGCAGAATAAAAAATATCTTTCAGCCAAATGCTTCAAAGTACAAGTCCCTAAAAAAAGTCCAAGAAACATGAAAGACAAGGAACGCTAGAAGCGACCCCCATGGTGGTCACAATAGACGGTGAAGTAAAAACAAAATATTCACAAAACGGAAATAACAACCCTGCCCGGCTCTCAGAAATTCTTCATGTCGTAGGAGAAGCCAAGGAACCAATGCGGAACCAGTCGCCTTCACAGTATCCAACAGACTACGATCAGTCATCCGCGGAGTACTGAGAATGTCACACCATTGCAGAACACAGCATGCAACACGCATTGCAAAATGCAATGAACATTTGCAGCAGAAGCTGCCAAGAACACAGCGGCTGAAGACATTCACAAATATTTTTCACTGTTTCTTGGAAGGCTGCTTGCAGGCGTTTGCCTTCCGAAGAAGAAAATGACGCCTCTTCCTCATCTCCTGATGGTAGAGAGTCTTATGGAGGGCCCGTCGATGGTTAATCTCGAAAAATTCTAACTGCCTGACTGGGATAAAGGAATTATACTAGATTTGGAAAAGAGAGGTCTCCTGCAATTTGCAGGCAACTGCAACTCTCAGGGCCTCCAAAAAATTATAATCCCAGATTAATCCTGCCGGTTGATAGTTTATCCAGTCTTTACAACTTTCCAATTTCGAACCCGGGCCTGGAGTCAGGGTTACAACCAATTACAACCAAGTCTCGACGCTAGGAGCCAAAATGCTCCGCCACAAGAAAACACCACGTTAAAATTCCAAAAGCGCATCGCACCACACCACTCCAAAACCCGGGGCCAGGGTCACAACTAGATTACAACTAACTCTCTAACCCTGGGCCCGGAGCCAGGGTTACAAGTAGTTTACAACCAACTCTTTAACCACCCTGGGCCCGAGGCCAGGGTTACAACTAGTTGGACCCATTTCTTTAACCCTGGGCCATTGCTAGTACTATTACTGCTATTACTGGCACTACTAACTACTGTTACTACTACATTATTACTAATTGTCTTTTATCAAAACAAATAGGTCAGGAAATTTTACCACTACTACTACCACTACTACTACTACTACTGCTACTACTGCTACTACTACTACTAGTTTTATTACTATTATTACTACTACTATTATTCCTAATTGTTTTATGAACAAAACAAAAAGACCAGAAAATTTTACCAGCATGGTACTACTACTTCTACTACTACTACTACCACTGCTGCTATTATTACTTTTTTTTCTCGGAATTACCGCACTCTGGCACAAGGCCTGTATGAAACTGAACCAGAATTGAAACTGAACCAGAATTGAAACTGAACCAGAATTGAAACCAAAATTGAAATGGCAAAGCTTGGCTCTCAGTACCGCATCGAGACGAAATAGTGACCCTGGTGTAAAGTCAGATACGCTCCAGAACTACTGCTGTTATTACTAACTGTTTCATGAACAAAACAAAAGGCCAGGAAATTTTACTGCTATTGGCTCGGGGCCAGGGTTCCAGTTTCAACTAACTCTCTTACAACTAGTTACAACTACTGCGGAAGCCCTGCAGCGACGGACGGCCCCCTTTTTCGGCCAAACTATGGACCCAAAATGGGGCCCCTCCACATCATCTCCAACAGTCACGGCGCCCAGTTTGGTTATCGTTCAGATGCTTCTTTGCGTCGAACCCACCCAATTTCAATGTTGCCACCTGCAGCACACAGCCCAACTCCACAGAAGAAACAAGACTGAAATTCGGTGGGGCATGGGGATGCCATGCTCTGGTGGCTAGATTCCGACATTCAGGACCATTGATATATATCTTCTTACATATTCAAACAACAAGGACCATGCAATTCTGCTTTCACAGCAGAAATGAAGCCGCTTTTTTTTCAAAATTCTCAGCACACGTTCTCGGGAAAAAGGGTTGCAAGCTCAACTTCTCCAGTCACGCAATGCCCAAACCCACCAAGCAACACCGGAACCGTAAAAAGTGACCCAAGCGCCGAAACCGTGCGCCGGCGCATGAACTGATTTGGGTTCTATTCAAGAAAATTGCAATTTGTATGAGCAGGGACACTTCCGACCGATGCAGGCACAATTTCAAAAAAGGAAAAGGTTTTTAAACATTCGATTCAATTTACGGCGCCGTTGTACTTGGAACTGTCACTTTCTGGAACGACATGTTTGGCAGCGACAGCCCCCTTTTTCGGCCAAACTATAGATCCAAAATGGGGCGCCTCCACATCATCTCCAACAGTCACGGCGCCCTGTTTGGTTGTTGTTAAGACACTTCTTTGCGTCAAAGCATCTAATTTCAATGTTGCCACCTGCAGCACACAGCCAAACTCTGCAGACAATGTTGGAACAACACTGAAATTCGGTGGGGCATGGGGAGGCCACAAGTGATACAAAATGCCTTTGGAGTTCTAGTTGAACTATTTGTAACTAGTTGAGCAATAGTTGCAACTAGTTACAACTAACTATTGGCAATTAGTTCAAATTGTTTGAGTTGGACTGACTCTGCAACTAGTTGGCAACTAATTACAACGCAACTAATTACAACTTTTTTGCAACAAGTTGAATTAGTTGAAACTAGTTACAAACTAGTTGCAGAGTTGGTTGTAACTAGTTCTCAACTAGTTGCAGGGTTAGTTGTAACTAGTTGTAACCCTCGAGGCCCAGAGTTCGAGAGTTAGTTGTAACTTGTTGTAACCCTAGCCCCGGACCCAGAGTTGGAGAGTTAGTTGTAACTGGTTGTAACCCTAGCTGCGCGTGCAGGGTTAGAGAGTTAGTTGTAGCTAGTTGTAACCCTGGCCCCCAGACAGTGTTTTGCTCATAAAACAATTAATAATAATAGCAGTACTACTTATAGCAGCAGTAGTAGTAGTAGTAGTAGTAGTAGTAGTAGTAGTAGTAGTAGTAGTGGTAGTAGTAGTAGTAGTAGTAGTAGTAGTAGTAGTAGTAGTAGTACTAGTAGTAGTACTAGTAGTAGTACTAGTAGTAGTAGTAGTAGTAGTAGTAGTAGTAGTAGTAGTAGAAGAGGACCAATAGTAGTAAAATTTCCTGGCCTATTTGTTTTGTTCATAAAACAATTAGTAATCGAAGGAAGTTTAGAAGTCTATACTTCCGTTTTACGGAATTTCATTGAATAGCAATTGATTAGCAATTCACTTGATTAGCAATTCACTTGATTAG
>BGPT01003905.1:1182-26107 GCA_003297045.1 Symbiodinium sp. clade C Y103
CCCCCCGGGGGGGGGGGGGGGGGGGGGCCAGCAACACGGGACACGGAAGCATATATATATATATTGTACATATATGTATAATTATGTCATGTATGTATATATATATATATATTAATGTATTATATATATACATGTATTGAATATATAATTTTATGTAATGATAAGCAGTTATGACCATACGGAAATATGATTGTATCTAGAACTGTGTATATGATTACATACATATAATTACGTATCTCCAAAATATGTAATTGTGGATGTAAAACATCTATATTTATGAATATGGAAATATAGTATTATAGTTTGTATGGCCTGCAAAAATGGAGTCATACTTATCGGCTTGTTTATATATATATAATTATATATATGTACACATGTACATAAGAATATAAATGAACTGGGTATATGATAAATGGACATAAAACAGCAAAATAGAACATTGAGGATGCATCAGTCAAGGCAAAAAGTAGAAGGCTGGATCCCATGTAGGATTCGGTGGCATTTTATGGATTTGTATGTACATGTATGCAAGTTCCAAGGCAGTGCGGGAATCATGAGGAAAAAACAACCGATTCAACAGCGAAATTAACACACTGCAGTATTTCTTGAGCATCAATCAACCTGTATGTCTAAATACAATGGTTTGTCGGTTCTGCGTCAGAAGTCTCAAAGTTCAAGGAAACCCAATATCCCTCAAACATCCGCGATTTATCATTTTGGATGTTTTAGGTCATTATTTATCCATTAAAGACCATTAATCTTGGATGTTTTTGGCTTCCCACTGAGGAAACAACCCTTCTGGGCCAACAGGTCCCATCATTGCCGTGCCTCAAAGCGTGTGACTTTCACCCAGAGCGTCGTGAGGCTTTCCAGCGCCTCAGAACCGGTTTGTCGCCAGCGACAAACCATCAGCATTGGTATCCCAGGGTATCACCATACAAAGGATACAAGGTGAGGCCCCCAAACGATAGCTAAGTTAACTTATAACTTGGTCAACTATACTTAACTCTAAGTACAGCTATGGGGGATAAACCTAAGTTTGGGATTTCATGGTTAACTACGTCAACTATACCCCAAGCTTAACTGTACATTAACTTGCAAGTTTATGGGGGATTTAACTATACTTAATTGGTGCTTAAACCGACTGACAACCGGGCCTCACCTTGTATCATTAAACATGGGATCTAAAGGCATGGGATAAATGGCATGAATGATACACCATTAGGTCTTGCTGCTTAAGAGGACTTAACTGGATTCTGTTGGGACATCATGGGATATCATTGATATAATTGGTATTTTTATGTATTTTTCCTTTGCGATGAAATATGGTGGATATAATAGGGATATATTGCAGATGAATGGGATACAATGGGCAAATAATCAGGATATATACCAACAGTAGTTGTTTTTTTTTTTTTTAAATGGACTATTTAGCTGATTTAATCATCAAACATTGGAATAATACGATCGGAATATGATCCTAATATATGGGTATGTAATGGGACTTAATCAATGATATGATCTCTGGGTTTGTCTGAGAATTTGGTCAACCTAAATGAAAAGCTTTTTGGACAATTCTTATATACGAAGACCTATTCCAGACATTCGTAGCTTCCCATACAGATGTGATTTTCTCCATGCAATTGGGAATTTACACAGCAACAATGGGGAGACCAACATACTTACTATATGGATTTGCATCCACATTGCCAGGATTCCCATGATGGGATGGATGCCCATACCAGATACTTCATCTTTTGACCATGGTACATACGAGGTGAGGACCAGCAGTTCTAAGTTGGTTTATAGAAATTTTTAACTACGGTTATATTATATCCAACATAAACCGTAGTTAATTAACCAAGTTGTAAGTCAAGTTGGCTATCGTAAACGTGGGCCTCGCCTTTTATACGCTACATCTGGTGCATCTCTAGGTACGGAATTGTAATTCCACTTCCATCTGCGGATCAGCCAGGATTCACCACAATGCATGGACAATCTTATCCACATTAGACGAAAAAAGAAAGTAGCCTGTTAGTTGATATATGTTTATATGTATGGTAGTAACAAAGACAAGCCACTAATCAAACCAAGTGTAAGCCAGCTTTTATGGAGAGTTGCGGAAGGTAGCATGGCCAATCCTAAATACCCTGCTAAGAAAACATGGAGATGGCAAGAGCAAGAGATTCCACTTTTCCCCAGGTATAATCTATCTATTGATGTCCAAAAAAGTCACGTACCAACTCAAAGCTAACCCAGATGCGAATCATCGATTGCAGTATTGACGAAGGTAAATGTTAATCCAGATCCAAATTACAAGGCGGTGACTCCAAACGATAGCTAAGTTGGTTTATAACGAGGCGAACTAGGGTTTACGGTAATCTATCTATTTAGAACCAACAAACAAAACTGGAAGGCATCACCTTGTATCAATATGTCTTAAGATATACATATATATATATATATGCATAGACTCCCAAATAAAGGTCAATCGCAACAGAGACCAGTTATGATCACTTCATATCAATTCTGCATATTTCCGAAGGATCTGATCCACACCTTTCGCACATCCCCTTTTTTGATTTTCTGGCCTTGTTGAGCGCCTCAGGAGTCAGGCTCGAATCTTGCTGCATCAGCTCGGAAAGCCTGCGAAGTCTGCAGGGTTGTCATATGGGTGTGGGTCAAAATTTGGTATCCCTAGAAATAGATGGTGAAAATATGTGAATATCAACTTAAATCTGTGGTCCCCCAGGTATTTAACTTTGACCCATACCCATATAGTTGTTTGTTTGATCCGGGCATTCCCCGTTGCGGCCCAGCGGCTGAAGGTCCGGCGTTTCCGTCAGGGTCTCCCCACTGCAGTCCTGCAGGGCTTTGCTCAACGAATGGAAGGATAGCTAAGTGATTTCAAAATGTTTCCTGACATAATTTAATGGTAACATAGCAAAAACATAGATATCCTATCCTGAAAATACCAATGGAAACTAATGGTAACATAAATTTGACAATTCACTTTATGATGGGATGTTTGTGATGGTACTGTATACGAGGGACATAAAAACAAGCAATTACTTAATGTTACTGATAGGGACTTCATTATATTTCATGTATTTACATTAGCACATCATCCAATACTTGGTTTTACCACACTATCTTCTGAGGGGAGCCAATTACAGTTACTGCTGTAAAATAAAACATAGGGAAAAATGCCCAATAATGTCCAATAGTTATAATTGTGATTCCCCATACATGAGGAAAGAATAACAAAAAACACAAACCCAGTAGTAGAGATTGGGGGCCTTGAAGTAAAGTGGTAACCCCAATGCCATATATCTAGCCGAAGCATGTGATTTCGCAAACCTGAAAATAGCTGCTATCTTAAGGTCGGTTTGGGGATGATTCCCCAATCCGAACCACCTTTCCAGTGATGGAAAGCGACGTGCGGTCATTGTATTCCACCAGGTTGACTGAGTCTATCGTGATTTATCTAGGTTGTAAAACAACATTTCACTGGTGGCACCCTGTAGCAATGGATGGAGTGGTTCCATACATTCCAATTATGAGCTATAACTGGGGATGTTTTTGAGTAGTGCAGCATGCCTCGATAGCATCGAATTCCTGTGAATCCCCTATGGCCAAAGATCAACTTGATCGATATACAATACCTTCTAGTAAACTAAGAGTTTGCTATTGAAAATGGCCATAGAAATAGTGGAATTTCTGATAAAAAATGGTGATTTTCCAGAATGAGGCAAGACTGTCATCGTGATTTGGTGGTTATGGGACTGGCAGAGTTTTGCCAACCACGTGCACTGGCTGATACCTGCAGCTATTGTTTGTGTCAGCAAAAACACCACATACCACACCCATGTATTTTGCAAGCACCTGTGTGTCACCTCAAAGAATGACTTAAAATACGCAGCTGCTCTGACACTTCACAGGATCAGTTTCACACTCCCTGGGCATTGTCACCAGCTTTCCCTCCTCCCCAATCACGATGGTACCGTTGGCAATGGTTCCAATGACCTGTGGCAGATCTTCGAAGGCGATTCACCAGCTTTTGCCGAGTCAGAATAGAAATTTCACTAGGAAATTACATTGTTTCTGGTAAAACACTTTTGGAAAAATCCTACTACTAAAAAAAACCTATATCTTGAAAGCAACCCACTGGAAATGTCCTGTGGTTTGTCTACTCTTTCAAAGGTCGAATGCGGTGTTTCTGCTGGGTCTTAAAGCACAGAATGACACACATGGCTTACCTTGAGTATTCTCGGCGGCAATGATCCCAACTTCCTGGATACCAATTTTTTCCCACAGCAAGTGGCTATAGATTTACCCTGGAACAGTTCTATCAATGGAAGATGTTCCCACTAAAACCTCCATTACATCATTAATAGAGATTTTCCATTGCCACATTTGCCGCAGGGTACCTGTAATGGAATGGATTGGAGCAATCTTCCACAATCTTCCTACCAGGTGGTGTCCCCCAGTCAAATGTGAAGGTTGCTTGATGTTACCCGCAAAAAAATACTGCAATATATACCAGAAACCCAGCAGTTCTTGAAGTTCTTGGAGTTTTCTCAACCAACTTAGAAAGCATAAATCAACTATCAATCCCAATTTTTGGGTTAAATTATGACATGATGACATTCCACTTGTTTGATGGTTAAACCGTTAAACCTCCTTAAAATCAAGATTGCTCCCAACACCCCAGGTACAGGGGTAAGGTAAAATGGTAAAATTGCCAATTTACCGATCGTGGGCTGGTTAAATCTGTGACTCCAAAAATGGGTTGCAACAATCTCCAATCCCTTAGATCTTAGGTAGTATAACCCCCAACAAATTCACCCATCAACCATATTTTTTTCAGTTTTATCATGCGTGTTATATCATATTGTATCTCCGTTTTTGATGGCTGCAACCCATGATTCCCTATACCAATCAAGCAGGCTATATTGACCATTAATATCCATTGATCACTATTGATCACCACTATTAATCACTATTTACCACTATTGACCACCATTCACCACTATTATACTGGTTGGCTAGTAGGGATTTCCCCGTCGGATAATTGTAATCCCAATATATTTAAGTTAGTCTAAGCCTATATAATTCATGATATTATATACCATCTGGTCATTTAACATAGCCATGGAAAATCCCCGAACTAAATGGAGGTTTCTAGCTGGGAACATCATCCCAAATTCGCCAGCTTTTCCATGGCTATGTTAAATAACCAGAGGGTAATCATCAACCAACCAGGGGTTTTGAAGACTGCTCAGTTGTTTTCCATCCAACATCCCTGTCAACCTCGCCTTGGAGTTTAGGGATGGAGCGCTCCGCACGCGCCAGCCTTGGTCGAGCAGTTTTCACTATATAAGTCTTCCCATGGGTTTGGGGATGAACAGTTGGGGAAAACCTTGGAAATAACCCATGAAATCCAATATCAAAAGAGGTTTACATGGGAAATTCATCTATAAATGGTGGACTTGAACTCAACATTGGGTACCCCATTGGTTTCATTTCTTGGTGAATCATCATTTTGCCCTATGATTTACCCATGTTTGGACACATCCATATCTATTCTAGCAAATGCAACCATATTATGCAAATTGACCACTCTCACCCTTGCATCGAAAATTGGCATGGATCAAACTTGGTTCGATACATTTCAATACCCTCAAGGGGATCGAAAAGGCAGATTCGTCATTGCGATTGTGTCGGGTCTCAAACATCTCACCACCCGTGCAGTGGAGATAATCCATGTATCTGGGTAAATTATAATAATTCACTAATTTGAATTAAGGCCTTCTTCAGGATGATTCCCTATACTAACCATATATTCCAGGGCTCGGTCACGACGTGAGGTCGTTATAATTTACCTAGACGTATATCATATCATACATCTGCCGAACCACATCCAGGTGACACCAATGCATATGTTTTTTCTACAGATGAACCTTTGTACCCTCTGGATCCCTCTGGTAATGTCAAAATAGCTATTGAACATGGCCATAGAAATAGTGGATTTTGCGATTAAAAATGGTGATTTTCCATAGCTTTGTTAGTTTACCAGAGGGTAAATCTGCAATCTTCTATGAATGATCTGGGTGATGGTACCAGCTTCTCGGGGTGCAGTTGAGGTTACAAATGGGTTTCACTGTTGTTGTAAACCTCCATAAATTGCAATACCTGTAGCTGTGTTTATTTTTTGTTGGAACTGTAATAGGGTTTGTAATGATAATGTTGGTTCAGCATAGTTATGGCTTGATACTCACTTGGTACTACTATATGCCCTATATTGATAATACCCTCTGGTTATTTGACATAGCCATGGAAAATCCCCGAACTAACTGGAGGTTTCGTTCGCTGGGAAAATCATTCCCAATTCGCCAGCTATTCCATGGCTATGTTAAATAACCACAGGGTAAATCCACTTATAATTGGAAACCCCCATATGCCCTATATTGATAATATATCTTATATCACTTGATTGGTTAAAGGGAAAATCTACAAGAAACCATGGTTTTCCCCATCAAATATAGAGGTTTCCTGTAAATGTTCCCTTAAACCAATCCAGTGATTATAATTGGATATAATTGGAACTGCACCAAACCGTTCGCCAAGTTCTCCAGCCAAGTTGCGTCCTTCACATCGTACCAAATACCTTTTGAGGCCCAGCTCAGCAGGCGGCACCTCGAGGTTGACCGCACCCGGGAGACACGGGATGACGTCCAGTGGCATGACATGGGGATGTCCTAAAATTGGGAATCCCCAAGTCACCATAGGTTTCAATATTTAAATAAAAATCCATGACTTGGATCTTTTGGGGGTATCCCCTTGACTTAGGACACAGCTCATGGAGATGCAGTCACTGCGCAGAACACGGATATTCTTATCCTATGGCTTACCCTGGGGTAAAGGAAACCATCGGTTTTCCACATCTACATTAGTTTACCCTAGGGTAATCATCACTTTTCCTATTAAGATATGGTCACTTTGGACGTATACTCCATTTTCAGACACTCACTATAAATGTTGGGCACTTGTTAAGCAATCAGATGTGCAACCATGTCGTGTTTCGGAAAAAGAATGGAAAGACGATTTTCCTGGCAGATGACATATGACCCCACGGAATTGTTTTTGGGAAAATCTGCAGACCCCCAAGGAATTTCTAAGAAAAATCCAATTTTTATTTCCGTGAATTTCCCTCAAACCCAATCATTGTTCTACCCCCGTAGTTATGAGAGTACAATGCCACTTTTGCAACTCATTCACCCTCCCAAAACGCCTCCTCGCCATTTGCTCTGAAGGAGGGACCTGTCCACAGCAACTTGCACGACCAAAGGATGTAGCTACCAAAATTGGAGATGGCTCAAATATGGGTACTCGGCATTTCAATGCTTTTGTTGACACGTGCTGCATAATCCATGGATACTCCAAATCTGGAACGCCAAATTGTTGAAATTCACTGGTCGTGAGCACTGCTTGTGCTACCCTGGCAGTAAGCGAAGCATTGCCAAACAACATATGGGGTTGTCTGAAAACAGGGCACCCCGAAATACCACAGACTATAGATAATCATCGTGTTTCCCCATTAAAGTACCTTTCGACACAAGCTGGCACACCGCTAAGACTTCATCCTTAGGTGAAGTCTTCATCAAATCAATTGTATAATTGGTACCATTTAGGAGGTGCTTCACACTAGATGGGTACGTATAAATCAACTCCACAAAACAAAACAAGAAACTATCAACAATACCAGGGATGCATCATGATTCACAGGTTGGTACATGTCCCTTTTGGATCCTTTTGGGGGATTTGGAATATCACTTATTGAAAACGTATCCGTTGGAAAGGAAACCAATCATTTTTTGTTGAGTCATGTGAACAATTAGGACAATTACCAAATCCTGAAAGGTGGTGCCCCCGGTGGATAGCCAAGTTGGTTTATAACTCATAACCATAACTGTTGGACTTGTTATAGATATATCATCTACAGTTAATGGGATTATAAAATTCATCCATAAATGGGGCCATTTCCCACATCTTTTTCTGTGTTTTACCCTGCCAACTCCTGTGATTTCCCGCCGGGGCACTGGAGCTTGGCCTTAAGCTGGACGCCAGATATGGCCAGGTGCAGCAAAAACGGGGTGATCCATGCTGAACAAAACCGTGGATGGTTGCAATTTCTATTTCTACAAATCACTAGTTGATGGGCAAAATCCTATGATTTGAAAGAATCCCATTATTTGCAGTGTTTCATAGTTTCCCAAGAGGTAACCAACCATTTTCTGGGGAGTCTTGGTTCGCTGCTTTCTGTTAGCGAAGTTGGTATCTAGATTAACTCTTGGGCCACCTGGGTTTGTGGTGGTGATGGCAGATAATAATTTATACTTAGGGTATCTTAGGGTCACAAAGTTGTAAACCAACTCGTACTTGGGGGGTCAACCGTCGATATTACACATATGTCTGTTGGTTTGGTGTCTGAAAATGATGCCAGAAGTGGCTGTCTAAATTATATACCTCCTTTTCCCTAGCGTCATTGTCATGTATGTATCCCCGACTGAACGACAATCCCAGATGTCTTTATGATTTCGTCAAGTTCAGGTTGATCATCCCAAATACTTCATCTTTGGCAAAGGATCGGATGGAAAGCAACAAACAAATCTGTTCTTTTTCTTGTTGAAACCACCCTAGCAGCTATGAATCCCTCCGGAAATCACATGCCGAACTCATTTGGTTGGGACCCCATTTCAAAAAAAATCAGTTGTGAACGTCTCATTTGGTCAACAGCCAGGACCATGGTTGGTTGGGACCCAAAATAAAGAAAAATCCAGGCGAATGCGGCAGGGTCACCCCACTTTTCACCCATTTTTTCGGAGTTTCAACTGCTGCGAAGTTTTCGGGAACTGGGTCAAAATGTAAGACCCTCACAACCTCCAGTTCTGATAATAGAAATCTTATTCCAAGATTAAATACCACCAGAAACCCATTTAGTATTGAATCTATTCACTTCCTGGCCCATATGGGGGGTACTTGATATCAGGTACGTGGGATTATCAACCAATATTTACCAACATTCATCAACATTCATCAACATCAACCAAAATTATATACCCTCTGGTAAATTAACATAGACCCTGGCAGATAGGGATTGGAAGACTAGTTTCCTCTAAAAATAGCTATTCTCCGGGTCTATGTTAATATACCAGAGGGTAATCAACATTAATCCACATGAATCAACGTTAGCCACGTTTCACCCTCCATTTTTCGGGCTGCCCCCGGCTGGGTCCCTCCACTCGGTGCCATTGGGCAAGTCGTAGGCGGAAGGGTAGTGGATTTGGTCCACTTCCTGGAGGAAAAGTGAGCCACCAAAAATACCACGTTTTACGATCCCATTGTACCAGTTGGTTGATAGTAGTTAATACCGTGGTGAATAGTGGTTCATAGTGGTTAATGGTGGTTGATATACCTAATAACAACGGGATATAGGTTGATACAAGCTGGTGCCCCCGTTAGCTGGACTCAGGGGAGACATTTCACGTGGACATCGGGCCCTGCAGGCCACTTGTCAATGGGCTTACAACTTCAAGGATTGTTCATGGGCAGTTCGAGCTCTTGTGGCATCATGATGTTCATGTGTTTCGACACATATCATTCAAATGCGTTTTATCATTTTTTTGTGGTAACTTGTTTGGATTTGTAAGCGACCAAACATATGAGTGACATGCACAATATCATGTCAAACAATGGCTTGTAAGATCTTGTAAGTATTGAATCCCGTTCACTGACTTAGATTTGCTCGGGGAGCCATGAAAAGTAAACAACTTTCCCACTTGGATTCTCCGTTTCTAGTGGATCAACTACTTGAAGTACACAAATATTGTCCTCAGATCCAGGTTTAATGAAATGATGTTGATAGTTTTTGTGGTTCCAGGTGTCTGATGCAATATCATCACAAGACTGGCAGTCAAACCTTTGGTTTTGAAGATGTTCTAGCAAAACTTGCTGTTTAGTTGCTCCATTATTTCATTGAAGCAAAGTTATTTCATGTTTATATATTTTTAGTTTATCAGTTTAAGGTTAAGTGACAAAGATGTAATGAACATGTGAAATTGTAGTTATATGGGTCTCACTTATATTCTTTCAGGGGATAATCGCCACCAACACTGGCGTACACTTGCGCGCATGCACAGATCTGCTGTGTCTTAGCCGCGGCATCTGGTTGTTCAGCGGCATATTGCAGGGTTTCAACTGACGCCCCTAAACAATGCTAAACAGGGCTAAAACAAGCCTAAACAAGGCCATGTTTCAATACTTTTCAGCCATTGCAGCCCTAAACAACACCACAAAACAGCCATCAACAGGGATCATTTTGTATCGTTTTGCCATTTTGCGGTGTTTCAATGGATCACATCTATTGGCCTTGATTTTCTGTGGATGGATGCAACCAACTTGAGACCCTTTTTCCAAACCAACGACGTCCAGACAAAAAACAAACTGCCGGGCACTCGTCTGTTCCAAGCGGTGGCACTTCCGAACTCCACGCCTTGGGGTGCTCCACAGTGGACGCTTTTGCTGCTGCGGTTGCTGCAGGGGCAAAATCTAGGCCCAACAAATCGAAGGAGTCATCGTGCCTCGGGTCCCACCCGTCTTCTCTAAGGCGGGCATGGCTAGGATTTGTCAGCTACCCAAATGGTTTAGTCTTAAAACAGGCCGTTCCCACTTACAACAGGGATTGAAACCTCATTTTTCCGAAGTAGGACACAAAGGGATTGGTTTCCACTTTCTTTGAATTGGGTACATATGAATTAGATTGAACTATGACAATTATTGGAATAGGACACAATTCTCAGTTGATAGGATTTCCCAGTTCATGGATTGTGATAATCCCCAATACATTGGAGAGTATAATTCCATATACTTATCAACCAACAGGGGTTTAGCAGCCACTGCTCAGTTATATCATTCCTAGCTATAGCTGGAGGATCCTACCACATAGTAAGTGCTTCATGACCCTGGTTAGTAAGTCCCCATTCGGTGGATTCTCCCACTTGTAGATGGGTGAACTAAGCCCAGCGACGAACCTATTCCGAGTACCCTCTGGTAATGACTAACAGTTTGCTATTAAACATGGCAATTTATAGGTGATTTTCCCAGTAAAACTGGTGATTTTCCATAGCTAGGTTAGTTTACCAGAGGGTACAGTACCACCTGGTTATGACTAACATAGCCATGGAAAATCCCCTATACATGGAGGTTTGAATGGGAAAATCATCCAAAATTGACCATTTTCCATGGCTATCTTAAATACCCACAGGGTACTATATTCCATTTTCAGATGTCTTCGTTCTTCGGATCTTTGACATGGATCATCAGTACTTTCGGGGGTGGCTAGGGGTGATTTTCTTGGCTACAACCATGGGATTTTAACCCCAATAAGTTGAGATATGTGGCCCCTAAAGCATCCCATAGGAACGCTATGGAAAAAAAAACACTTGGAACTGGAACTGTACCCCCAAGTGTGCTACTGGAGTACATGCAAATGCCGATTGGAAGCAGTGCAGATGGCTTAGATGAGTAGCCACTTGCTATGTTGACTGTTGACAGTCGTACCGGGATCTATCAACAAGAAAAATACCCTTCGACAGAGAGGTAGTGGCAGCAACATCAATCAACAACCGAAAAACATACCCCGACCTGTTTTGATGGATGCCGGCTCATATTATTTTTCCAAGTTTTGGCTCCTTAGACATTAGCACTAAAGCGGTCTTCTTGCTACAGTAGCATAGTAAACCGAAAAAACAACAGAACAATGACTTGTCGCTATTTTAGTAGGGACTAACATCTAACTTCAATCTTTTTGGTGCTTACTACGTGAAATAAAACCAACCTTCGAAAATCCTTGAACATCCTGGCAAAATCCCTGAAAAATCCTTGAACAATCACTGAACATCATTAAAACACATGGAGAATTTGCCACATGCCATGGTGGCTTTGCCAAAGAGCCGCTGATCTCCCCAGCCGAGCTTCTCGGTCATCCCCAACGGACGAAGGTCCGGACTGCAGGTGATGGCGTTGTGAAGAACTTGGGTGAGGTTTTCAATGGCGATATATCGGGTTAATTTCATGGGGATATCAATGAAATATGGTGAGATATTTCATGATCATGTGGTAAACCCAATTAGCAGAATAGGGGCTAGTGGCTGATAATTGTCCACTTTCTAATGGTTAGATTAGGTAAGGTTAGATTAGGTAAGGGTGTTCCAATGGATAGTATTTCCCTGTGCTTTTGATTTCATCAAGACCTCTTCGGCTGCGAAAAGAGACTGATTCCGAGGCCACAAAATAAAACATATTCCCGGTGGATTAAGCAATGGGAGCATAAATGAAACTAAAAGAAGAATAATTCACTAGATTGGTTTAAGGGACAATTTTAACCGGAAACCCCTATCAATTTCATGGGAAAATCCCATGGGTTTCCGGTTAAAATTTTCCCATTCACCAATCCATTGAATCATCCAAGACAAGCACCCTCCAGGCTGGAAGAACTAAACCAAAGTGATCTGAAGATGAAACGTTTCAGCACAACCCGCCATTTCAAGTAATCCAACAGCGAAAGCCATTCGAAAACCACAAGCAAAGTGACCTCAACATGATCCTTTCCCAACCTTAGATTCTTGGGCGCAAACTGTATGACTACTTGGATGTGCGGGACCCAGAAAACGGATATAATTTGTCTATAACTGAAAAATAATCCACCTATAACCCATAATAACCCATATATACTCCATATATAAGCCCTATTTCATCCACCTCTGACTAGGCTATGGCTATTACCCACTAAACAAACTCTGCCTGGGTCCCGCACACCAAGTAATGTTCCCAATCTCCACTTTACCCAGGTGACCAAGCCTGCCCTACGGTGATCAGGGGGAGCCGGGCCAGTGGTGACCCCTTCGTCATAGCATCAGATGGTTTGAGCTGAGATGGCCATGGCAGAATGGTGGATGAAGGTGATGAAACCATACTGGGACCATTGATTTATGTGATTTCATAGGGTGTTTTAACATTAAGAAGATGGGATTAATTGAATCGGACCAAGGGAAAATCGAAACCGGAAAGCCTAGTAACTATATTGGGGTTTCAAACATGGGCTCCGGTGAAGATTTTCCCACCGACTTCTGGCCACTGGAACTGAGTGCAGGCTGCAGGGCTTGCAATTCCACAAACATCTACAGTACTTGCGCTGCATTAATGTGCTTTGTAAAGGTACATTTGAGGTGATACGACATGAGTGATGGGTACACCAATGCTTGACCCATTCTGCAGACTTGGGGGTTGCAGTTCCAGTGATAAGTTATAGGTGGATTCTTTTAACCATTGTTATAGGATGTTATAGGGCCCCATAACCCAAGTTATGCATGTCAATGTAGTGCCCCCCTCAATTAGGAGTTGGTTCATAACCCCATGAACTAGTTTGATTTATCTACCACAAGTCCTAGTTGTTGGAGTTATGTTCACCAATATAATATATATATATACACACTGAGACCACTGTTGGACCAGTGCACGCCCCTGATGGCTGCGCGCTGCATCGCATCCTTTTGCTAAAAGATGCCCAGCACTGTTTGCCGTGGCTTTCCACCCTTGCACCTTGGCTCGAATTGGCTGCTGGGGTGCTGGAACGCTCTGGGTGAGATGGCTGTGAAATACAAGAACCCAATTGTTCGTTGCAGTATATTGGAGTTACTACAGCTCTACATGGCTATCCTACATATTATTCCCAAAGCCAATTTTTACTATTATAACTCTTTATATGTTCTACGTGTTCGTACTGCAATTCATTACGTATTCTGTCATAGTGGAAAACCTTCACTTAAGAGCTACTTGTGTATGTGTGATGTCAGCTTATCTGATCAGCTTCTCAATAACTTGGATCGAACTGTTCCTCTACTTGGGGGTGCAGTTGAGGGTATCACGATGGGATTTCAACACCCGCATAAGTTGGGTCCCATGGGGTCCCTATGGTAAAAAGAATCCACTTGGTTCACAAGTTCCCTGCACTTCCAAGTACATCAAGTACAATGTCTCACTGGATTGGTTGAAGCGAAAATCTACAGGAAACCATGGTTTTCCCCATGAAATATAGGGGGTTCCTGTAAATTTTCCCTTTAACCAATCCAATGGGCAAGAGTTTTTTCGGCTCGATCTTCTGAGAATTCCCACCCTCGACTTTCCAGTCGGGCAAATTCACGTAGCAAGCGAGAGGCTTCGCTGGCCCGGGCCTGGGCCACAGGAACGACAGGAATCCCTGAGGAAAGTGGTTCTTTGATGCCTGTGAGTCGTATTGTGAGTATATGGGTGTGTCTGAAAATTGGGTATACAGCGGTATACAATGGTATACATATGTATCCATATTTAATGGCCTACCAATATTGCATTGGAATTGAGAGAGCCCATTGTCAGACAAACCCATATGCAAGAAATGGATAAGCCCAACTGAAACAGGTCAAACATCTATCGGTTGCCATAAGAAGCTGCTCATTCTCCTATCCTCTGCTTGTATTTCCTGAAAGATCACCTTATACATGCATTCATCAGCCACTTTCAGCCACTTTCTTGAGCCAATGAGTGTTGATCCATACCAACATCATTCTGTTGAGTTTTTCTGCTGGGAGCCCTGCATTGAAAAAGGCCTTCTCCTTCTCTCTCAAGGCCGGCTCCTGAGAAAAAAACATTCTCACGGTGACGTGATGAACATCGGCATGAAGGTGGAGCCTTCTGTATCGGATGAATCCATGTCATAACAGGATAAGGGAATTTATATTCCCTCATATATCCACTACAGTAAATCTCCATGATATATATATATATATATGTTGTATACACACAGACATTTTTCCATCACCTTAGATCCACTAAAGGAGTGGATTTGCATCCAACGTCGTCCGTGGTTTTTCTAACCCAGCCGCCTGCACTGGAGGAATGCCTCGAGCATCACACCTGGCTTGACCCGCAAAGTTGCCATTTACTCATGGCGAAAATGATGATAAGCTGATACGCCAATGGATAATCTTGGTTAATATTGGTGATTGATGGTATTAATGGTGATTAATGGAGTTGCCCAATCCGGTGTCATCAAACGTGGCTGCAAAATCTCCGAGCGACATGGAATCTTTAATCAAGTGTTAATCAGAAAAACATCTATACCCTCTGGTAAACTAACACAACTATGGAAAATCACCATTTTTAATGGGAGAAGCCACTACAATTAGCCATTTTCAATAGCTATGTTAGTTTAACCAGAGGGTAAATGGGGAGTTTTTTTCACAAAAATCGAAGTGTGTGGCAGCAATCGATCCTTCTGGTTTGTAACAACCGTACTTCGATTTTTATATCCACCATAAATCCTTTTATGTAGTGATGTTTGCTGACTTATCTATCATTTTTCAACAACAAATCACCACATGGTCTTGATCAAATGCACATCTGTTCCACCTTTTTTCATCGTGAAGTCCTCCTTTCCTGTCTAAAAACACACAGCAACATCTCATCAACATCCGCAGCCAACTGGTCCACCTTGGACCAATGGATCGAAGCGTCACGACCTGACAGGAAAATGATGTTGATACTCTTGTCTTACTGGTGCTTGGGAATGGGGGTTGCTGACCTATAACCATTTTCATCATCCTATTCCCCGATAATAGTTGGTTTTTAATAGGGAACATATCAACAATAGTATTGTTTTACTCGGAAGATGATGTTGACATTAATATTTGTGTGTCTGAAAATTGGGGTATATTCCGAAAAATGGGGTTGTTTTTAATAGGGAAAACCATGGTGATGTCCTGATTTTAAGGCAACCTATTTTCAGACAACCCCAATTGTTTTCTTAATTTATATATATATATAATGCATCTCATAACATATCACAATATCAACAAACAATTTTCATATCTCATAACAAATCAAACAACAAAATTGATAATGTTGGTGGAACAATAATAAACGACCCATATATTCATATTTTGCGGGTTCAAAGACCACCCATAAAAAAATGTAAAACTATGGTTTACGGCTGCTTTACTCACATTTCTTGGGTTTCTCTTAAAAAATGGTGGGCTGCCTCATTTATAATTGGTCTACTGAAGAGAAAACTGAGGCTTCCAACCCTCACTTTGATAAAGAGTCAATGTTCCGACATGTTCCAAGACTCAGTGATCAACTTCCTGTAGAATATGTTCATAGGATTGGTCAGTACGCCTGTGATTTGCGGGGACAAAAAACACCATATTTTCGTCTTGTTCATTTCTTGCGACAGTATATACAAGCGCATGGGCCGGCTGCTGATAATCACAAACCTGCGCAAACAATGTCAATTGAAGCGATGCAAATCAAGGACAACAAGCCGGGAGTCTTCTGTTTCCCACAAAAGAAGGTGCCAAGATTTCAGGAACCAGCCAAACAACAGTATTCGTTCTAAGTTGGAACGGGTTTTTTCATTTTTCATGGTTTTTTCCAAAGCCTCCAAACAAGGCCACCCAGCTCGACTTGCGACGTGCCTGCCGTAGATTTGGCCTCCAGCCAGCAACACAACATGGGTTTCATGGCAGTCCTCATGAGTATCTACTCGTTTGCGCTTTGATGAATTTCTCTGTGTGCTTATTTGGGGGTGCATCCCACGTAGTGAGTGATTAACAACGCCATATACACCCATTCTACCTGGAGATGATCCATAAATCTAACTATGTCGAACTGGAGTACGATGCGGTTGTTATCCGCTTACCAACTGGGGTGCACATCCAAGTCGGAATGTTATGATCTCCAAAACAACAACAAACACAGCTGGATCATGTTCGACCACAGCAACCTCCCCAACATTCCGGTGGTACCGGTGGCAATGAGAAAATAAGTAAGACATGCGTCCCTCCGAATAGAACTTGGGCACGGGTCAAACTTGCATTCACCAAAATAGATGCTTCTACTAGGGGTTTTAATGGTAAACTTCCAACTTTGTTGATTGAATCACCCAACATTGATCAAAATTGTTGGTGAATGAATAAAGATTGGGGCATTGAACTAATGTAGTAAACCCAAAAAGACACACTCCCAAATTTCGATAAACTATTGGGTATCCCCCTAGCAATGGGGTGATGTAAAATGACAACCAAATGGTTGGTTGCTAGGATGGTCTATTATTGGGTTTACCAAATCATCCATCCCTCAATTTTGTTGAGACATCCAGCGCCTCGTCCCCACTACTTCATGGAGAATAGCTTGGCCATCGCGAGTTTCGGCCTGCCGAGTTTCTCGCAATTCAATCAGGACTGTTGGAAGGACACGCGGTCTCTGTTGGATACAAGGTGGTGCCCCTAGGTAGCTAAGTTGGTTTATAAATGCGACTAAGGTTTATTGCGGATATATCTACATGAAAATGGGTTATTGTGGGTTTATATCAAATATATATATATATATATATATATATTGTGATTGGATGCCAAGATGGTTCATTTGCCAACCCCAGAAAGCTGAGCACAACCACAACACAAGGTTGCCTCTGGCCACTGCACGCACCCGGGCAACGGGCCCTAATGGCTGCCGCTGAGGGATTATTCACACCCCCCTCGCCGGTGACATGGTCCCATGCCATGGGGTGGCAAAACAATCAGGAAGCCCTCTGCGCTTTGGAACATGCTGTAGCTCCCCTCCAACTTGGTGCCATCGGCTCATGATCCAACCTGGTTCAGTGGCCGAGGGGTATGAGCCCCCAAGCCCCCCTAGTTAGGTGCGCGCTGACCACAAGTTCACAAGAATCACGGCCTTTTTTTTGGCCTTTGGTCTCATATCCTGCTCGGTAGAGCATTGCGGACTGATAACCTGTGATTGGATGCTAAGATGGTTCATTTGCCAACCCCAGATAGCTGAGCACAACCACAACACAAGGTTGCCTCTGGCCACTGGACGCACCGCTGAGGGATTATTCACATATATATATATGTATATATATATATATATATGTATATATATAATAATATCAATATACACATACAAATATATGTATATATATATATATCATGTATATAAGCCAACAAACATAACTGGGGGTCCCACCTTGTAGTACACCGCTTAGTGGGATGTATCTGAATTGTCCCAAAGGTCCAATTTTTTTCTCTTCACATGCAATGTTTGCAGGCTACATTTCATGATTGATCTTGATGTTTGGGTTGTCTGAAAATTGGGTCATTACCCCCAAACAAATGATGTTTGATCAGTTTGATCATCATTTCCCCTCTTGAAATGACCAGATTTGGCTGGTGAATCCACCATTTTCAGACACACGCCACACGCTGCATTCGTGTTGTGCCAATGAAAGTCCCACCACTTGATCCGTCGACTCTGGTGAACTCTCTGAAGCGACAGCAATCCATGCTGCACGTCGTCTCGAGTTTTGAGTAATCTGTCAACAATTGGAACACGCACTCATCTTTCAGATACAAACTTACTTGTGCTTAGGAGGGAATGGGGGAATGGGATCGTTATTAATGGTTATTATCGGTCATTCCCCCATTCCCTACTAAGCACCAGTAAGCAAACAACAATAACAAAATACAAATTGACTCAACCCATGAAATGACCAACAAAAATGGCGCTTCATGGGGTGGTTCCGGTTGGTGATCCGGCCTGCACCCAGCCCTCAACAGGATGGGTGATCCTTGGCGGCTGGGAGAGCTGGGTTCAACATGTGAGATCATCCTGGACATAATGAAGAAAAGTGAAGAATACATTGATGATTTAAACATATCTCAACAAATTTCAACCACCAACAATTATAAAAACTGGCTTGGGTTTACCATATGATAAACATCATCCATCCCTCTATTTAAACTAGAGGTTATATATTGTTGATTACATAATCCATGGTGATACACAGCACCAACAGTCATTTTCCTATTAACTAAACCTGTCATTTGCGGATGATTAAATATTGATTATGGATGATTAAACAGACATGGATCGCCATATATATTGGGTAGTGAAACCGCATATGATCATTCATAGCACCCCATATGGAGGTTTCCTAAAATGGGGGCCCCCAAATGATTGTCCACTATAAACCATCCGTTTTGGGAATCCTCCATTTCAGAAACCCCCCATATTCTTTACCCTCTGGTAAATTAAGATAGCTATTAAAAATGACAATTTATAGATATTTCTAATTGATTTTCCCATCAAACATGGTGATTTTCCAGTTCGCAAACTGTCAGTTTACCAGAGGGTACCCATAATATCTATAGCTAGATGGGTATATAGTATATCTATAGTTAGATATGGTATCTATGGTATATATAGCTGATAAGAAACCCCCATATTCTTTACCCAACATGGCAAAATGTTAACCCATCCGCGACCCAAACGCCAAAAGACTTGATCCATCGTCCCTGTCGAGGGCCCATGCCACAAAGAACCTGGCCCACCCACAGCGGTTCACCAAGAAAATCTGGGGGGGAGAACACGATTCATATCCCCATTCATAAGAAAAATAACTACAGATATCCCATCTAAGTATACAGATACTATAGATATACTCTAAATATGATATAGATAGATCTACTTTTGACTATAGTGGTAATCCCAATAACTATAGACTATAGATATACTCTAACCATACCCATGTAACTATTGATATACCATGATATACCATGATATACCATTTACCCGTCTAGCTATAGATACCATCGATACCCTCTGGTAAACTAACATAACTATGTGGAAAATCACCATGTTTCATGGGAAAATCCACTATTGCTATGGTCATTTTCAATAGCAAACTGTTAGTTTACCAGAGGGTATATTCATTATATCCCATTAAATTCCATGGAAAATCACAATTTTTTATGGTTAAACCATGGTATATCCGGTATATCCCATTAAATACCATAGATATTTGACATCTAACCACATCCCCTATCCCCAATGAATTTCCCCGCCACGGCCCCGTGGCTTGGTGCCTCATCATCTGGGGAGAGCTTCCCCACAGCATCGCAAGCACCGGGCCCTGTATAGATGCCTTGCTGGAGCGCCGTGGCAAGGGTGCCAACAAAGTTCACAAAAATGGGGGATTTCAAGGGATTTTATGGCTGATTTATGATAGCGAAGTTCACTTATAACTGGATTAACTAGGGTTTATGATGGAGGATACAACTATAGTTAATGAGTCTATAAACCAACTTATCAACATTATATACTGGGTAGTTAATGACTTTAGAAACCAACAGCATAGCTGGTGGAACTCAACTGTACAACATGAGTTTTCTCAGCCAACCTGCAATTAAGCTCCCTGGGACACCACCGGGGGGGGTTTCATAATGGGTTGCAACAAAATATGGGGGATGCAATGGGTGTACAATTGGATACAGTTGGTATTATAGGGTGATTGTAATATGCGGGAATAGTGGATTAAATGGGATATAATTACTGTGTGTGTTTTTAATGTGATATATCTTTACATGCGCGGCGCGTGTATGAAAATTGAGTATTTTTTGAGGCTTGCTCCCAACACTCCAGATACAAGGGAGAAACATGGCAAATAAACAGGTACCCTTTGGTTATTTAACATAGCCATAGAAAATCCACCATAAATGGAGGTTTTGATGGGACAATCATCCAAAATAGCCAGCTATTCCGTGGCTATGTTAAATAACCAGGTACGGTACAATCACCAACTTCCACCTTTTACGTGGCTATGATTTACGCTACAAGTTCAGATCCGCCCATCCCATCAGACGAAAATTCCCGGCGCCTAAGGCGATGTGGACGTAGGCGGCTGGAGGCCTGAGTGTGCGATTAGGCTGTGACCAAAACGAGGTTACAGTTGTGTTTTTGTGCTTGAAGGATCCGAAAGATGAAGGATTCTTTTGAATCAAATGAATCATCATGAATCATGATGAATCCTACTCAGACAGGACATGAGATATCTGAAGTTATAGATGAATACTGTAATGTGGTCAGCACAACACAATCCCCAAAATCACCATTACTGGGGGCTATCCATCCCCAAATAGTAGGTTCATGGCATTGGGTTTCCCACATTATTCTATGTGTTTATCATTCTATCTGATTTATGGAGGTTTATAAATTGTTCAATGTTGATAGTTCAATGCTTGTTTAAGAGGATGTTCTGGCTTGAGGGTGGTTGCATTTTCTGTCTACTGATTGCGGAAGCCTGATTGATGAAAATAAATAATTTGCTATCTATTGGCTATGGCAATCTATGTTGATGATGTCATTTTCAATTCCTTAGTTTTGGGAAACCATGTTTATGCCGATGCCATTCTCCATCTATTGAGAGATCCCAAAACCCCACACTTTTATGAAAACAACCTGTTACAGGACACGAAGTAATAAAATCAACTTTTGTTCAAGGCTTTGCAATGTTCCCTCAAGAAATTCATGAGAGCGCTTTGTGGGTTTGGGAACCGGGTTGCAAAAGATCATCTATCAGCTTGCAGTGAAGGGAATGAATCGTGTTGCAGTCGATTTATTGGTTTTCTGGACCTTATCATAAGGCGTACCCTCTGGCAAACTAACATAAGTATGGAAAATCACCACTTTTAGTAGGTAAATCAGCCATAAAATGGCCATTTTCAATAGCTATGTTAATCTTCTAGAGGGTATGAAGAACACGTTTTAAGATCTGAATCAAAACCATTTTGGGATACCTACGCCTACTAACCATCGTTTCTAGTGACCTTGCAGTGACATATCCTGATATATTTCGATCACATCTCCATGTTTAACCCCCATGAATTAACAAGCCACCTGGCGTCATTTCTATTGGTACTCATACAAATGTACATGTATATATATATATATGTTTATATATTATATATATCGTACTACCATTGTTGCTGGTTATGTAACCATTTTAGCTGCTTAAATCACCATCATATTTCTACTTTATCGAGATAATCCCAACATTCCCATCAGTTGTTGGTTATATCTCCATTACATATATACATAGTATATGCATAGTATACATATAGATATATATATATAAACAATATCTTTTATGTTCCACCTCGCCAGGCCAAACATCACGCAAACAAACAAAGAAACATCCACCACGGTCCCCCCCTCGCCCTCGGGCATCCGTGCTTCACGCGCAAGCGCGGGACATCCTCCATGACCTGGAGTGGCGCTGAACAGCAGCCATGGAAAGCAATGGTTCTAACGGTTCAAATGGGATATTCATGGATATAATTTGATAATTAGCATAAAAATAGAATAATTGGAGATCATGGGATAATTATAATATGTTTTGATTGTTATAGTACCCCATGTTGCTGAAGAATAGTGGCTAATCATGGAAACATAGCCAAAATCATGGATGAATAATGAATACTTTGAAACTTACCAAAAGTAATGGTTACAATGGGATAATTTCCATAGAAAAGAATGGACTTAGTGGGACTAATAGATAATGATGGGATAATGATGGGATAATGATGGGATAATGATGGGATAATGATGGGATAATCACAATGGTTACAATGGGATACATGGGATAATCAACGGATCTTGACGGAATATTAATGGGTATATACTGTCTGGGAATTTAACAGTTTGGTATGGAAAACGGTCCATCTATAGATAAATTACTTCTCAAACATGGTGATTAGCTATATGTTAATTGACCAGATGATTTTTCACTATTATAGAACAGTGTTGCTTTTTCATGCCCAGGTTTGATTTTCAGAGGGTACATCAACTTCAGATGTTGGTCTTGTCAGCTACTCGAAGAACAAGTGGATAGCACATATCATACATGTATATATATATATATACATACATATGTATATATATATATATATATATATGTATAAATATATTTGTGTATATTTTTATATATCATTATATATTCAAGTGAACTTTCCATCCCCGAACTGACCTAGACCCTGCCATTAGTTGGGGGGTTGGGAGATACTCTTTCCACATTGCGAATCTCAGGGTCTCTGTTGATTGGGGGGATGGTAAGATGTTTTTTCTTTTAGCAACTACATCAATAACACATATACATATATTATCTAATATGAAATAATGAGGCTTCGGTCTTCGGTTTAAATATTGTGAAACATCGCTCAATCAGCCAAACTAAATGAGCATTTAAATGGGATAATCATCTAATTGTAAATGGAGGATTTTCCAATGCCATGTTTGATTACCAGAGAGTAAATTGCGTGATTCCCTTGTAGCCCCGTGGTTCTCACTAGCTGCAGCTCAGCGGCAGATGTCACCTCCAACTCCTCCTAGGTGTGAAAAATGGATCGCTGGTCATGTCTGTATAAAAGGTTTGGAAATTATTCAGAATGACTCATCAAACTTGGGATAAGCATGGACAAGCTAGTTTCATACTGTCAAACCAGCAGAATCCTGCAGAATCTAATTTGTTCTTGAAAGTTGAGTATGACTAATCTTATGAAGAATAGTGATGATCCCAAAAAATCAGCCAGGGGTAATCCATGTAGAACACTTGCCATAGATCACTTGTTCACTCCGTTGTCCAACAACCAGCCAAAGGGGTTGAACCGATCAGGTGCATTTATAGGATTATCCCCAAAATCAGCAAATGGTTAGTAGCTGGTAACAACACACCATCATGATGAGTATATGGGATGGTATGGGTCAAAACCAAACGGGGTCCCCTGATGAACCCCAAAATAGATCTTGGATTTTTGGTAGTACAGTAGAAGGCATTGATCCAAAGCCATATATCATATATCATTGTAGAACATTCCAGTTGTCAACATTACATGCACTATCAGTACTCAAAACTGTCAATTGAAAATCCAGACTCCCATCTGTATCTGAAAAAACCTCTGGCAATGAAGCATACCCTCTGGTAATTTTTAACATAGCTATTGAACATGTCCATTTATAGTTCATGTTCACATTAAAAAATGGTGATTTTCCAGTTCGCTATGTAAACGTTTACCAGAGGGTAACGCCTGGATATTTGACATCGCCATGGAAAATCCCATGGAAAATCCCCGCACTAGATGGAGGTTTCTAACTGGGAAATTCATCCAAAATTGACCATGGTTTATTGGTTTGTCGGAAAAAAAAATGCCCCATGTACAGATGACTTTTCCCAGTTCCATGCGCAATGGGATTTCCCAGCCTCACCATGAACTTTGACGAAGGATTGCATGGAGGACGCAGAGTTGGCATGCGCCTGAGGGTGTTTCAATTCTCAAAACAAGGGGAGGCCAGAGAACCCAAAAGCAAAACGACAGCAAACAAATCGGATTAATGATTGGTTGCTGGCGCCCCCCTTCCTCCCTTTGCCACCAANCAAAAGCAAAACGACAGCAAACAAATCGGATTAATGATTGGTTGCTGGCGCCCCCCTTCCTCCCTTTGCCACCAACTTTTGAAATTTTGAGATCATGAAAGCATACGTTTGCAAGCTTTGCAGCATTTTTTCATTCGCAGACAGAGTTTACGCCAGTGGCCCAACTCTCTATAAAACTAGAGGACAGTGTGGCCAGAAGGGAAGCAGAAGGAAGAAGACGAGAAGATAAAACATACGAAAATATGATGATAAAAGATGATGATGGTGGTGATGATGCTGATGATGATGATGGTGATGATGATGATGATGATGAGGATGATGACGAGGATGCTGAAGATAAAGATGAATCTTCGCTGACGTGGGTCAAACGTCATAGTATATGCATATTTGATGCTTTTCTTCCCCACTGGAAGTTTGCTCCANGTGGGTCAAACGTCATAGTATATGCATATTTGATGCTTTTCTTCCCCACTGGAAGTTTGCTCCAGGTTTGATACCTGAGTGAAAGTCAGAATGACACGAGATGCTGGAGGTTTTACAGAGAAGATTTAATACACAGAGGCC